>JANHFT010001368.1:290284-304942 GCA_032467955.1 Pseudoxenodon macrops
TTTGGTGAACTGGTTGTTGGAAGAAATCATTAGGGCAGAGAACCGGTTGTTAAATTATTTGAATCCCACCACTGGATGGAACTTCATGTCTTATACCTGCTTTAGGAGTGATCAATTCACTTCCTATGAGCTCTATGTATCCTTATCTGGGCAGTAATTTTACCTTCCCCCCTTCCCCCACTTCATCTTTGCAGCGCATACGATCCCAAGAAGGTGCAGTCACTGAGGAGGGGGAGCATTTTAAAACTTTTAAACCTTTGGTACACCTTTTGCTTATTTATTTACCTTTATTACTTTTACAAATATCTCAAAGCGGAGAACATATCCATCACAACCTCCTCCTCTTATTTGCCCCATAGGAGCAGCCCTATGAGGTGGGTTGGCTGAAAGAGCATAACTGGCCCAAAGTCACCCACTGGCTTTCCTGGCTAAGGTGGAACTAGAACTCACGGACCCCCAGTTTCTAGTCTGGTGCCCTAACCACTAAACCAAACTGGATCTTTATAGACCTCTTTTGAGGGAAAATCCCTTCCCTCAAAACAAAAACGTGATAACCACCACAAAAACTTCATTTCTCAATTACTTGTTTAAAATATTTGTATTTTAGAGCACGTCTGGTTCACAATAAAAACGACACTATTACCCCGTCTCTTCTTATAAAATTGTATCACTGCAATGCTCGTTTCAGAGACTAAGCTGGCACACTTGAGCAGTACACGTTCCCAACAGATGCAATCTTATCTGTCCCAGAGCACCATTCATCTCATGGCGGCTACTGAGAATTAATGGGTTGGAACACAGGTAGAGTTCTTCTCCCTATTATACCGTAGCCATCTTTTCTTAGGACTAGTTAGAAATCGGGTTTCCCAGTTGGAGGATTCGACTTTCAAATGGAACTTAACATTGCAACTTCTCAAGTCACCACATAGGATGTGCACTGGAAGATGTCATCACAGAAATCACATTTCTTATAGCGTGAAGAGTAATTGTGGAGATCTGTATCCAACGCAGTGCAGAAAGGGCAGAGGGTGGATATATGCTTTTACCTTGAATCATCCTTCATTCGGAACTTCTCTGTGCCATGAGAGGAAACACACCTGCAAAAGGAGGGCATCCAATTTCTTGAGTATCTTCTTAACCAGTTAGTGGTTATATATATGGTAGGACAAGGGTAGAGAAAAAGGGCCACTTCCACACACACCCTCTTCCACATTATAACTACCGGTATGTAATCATTGCATGATCAGGGAGATTAGAAAAAATGGCAACAGCACCATGGATAAACGTTAACAGATTGTTCTGAAATCCTCTGAGGGATTCATATATGTTGCCTCTCTCATGGGTTGAAGAAGCAGATTTGAGAAGGAGTGAAACTTAGATCAGTCAGGCAGTATTTGTTGAAAGGATCTCCCCTCTGTTCATCAAATGCAAGAATTGTCCTTTTATGTTGTTGTGTATGCAAAGAAAGAACAGAAGAGAATAAACTGTGGACTAGACTTTCCATGTGTTACAAATTTATTGTTGGGCATTTCTTATTCCATGGCATTTTACCATTGCCATTTTCATTTGCTCCTCTTGCCCCAATTTGAAGAAGGAATTGAAAACAAACAATGGCTTAGTCTGAATCTATTCCCTCCTACTGCTCGTAATGGACAGAAAGGACAAGAAAATTAATGATGGGAAACGGCAGAAAGATGCTAATAGTTCCCCTATCTCATTTCTGTCCTGCCAGCCTGCCACTAGTTCTAAGGATCGGATATCCTGTGAATTCCGCCTGGAATGTTCTCTCTTGATTCTTTGTTATTTAAAAAAAAATCAGACTTGAGTTTCAATTTCATTTTTCTATTGTTCACTGATCTAAATAAGTAAAACATGAGTGATGCAGCCTGAAAATGTAGTTTTGTTCCTGGAAAAGAAACTATTTATAATGCCTAGTAATCCCACCTTCAAAAGGGATACTAGCATTTTATCAAGTAATTACTGAAAAGATTTATAAAATAGTATATATTCTACATGCAAAGAAGACAACAGAATTGTAAAGAACAAGTAACTATGCTTCTTTATAGACAAATTTTAAAGAGCAAGAATAAAAACTTGCTCCTGGAGGTCACATATCTGCCTAAGATAAAAGGTAGAAGGCTAAAGGTATCATAAAACTACCAGTCCCATCAATTTCCATATGAGGAAGAGAGAGGATCCTTCATTTCAGCAGCAAAATGTCTTGGGCTAACTCTGTGCTGCTTCTAGACAATCAAGCCTAGTGGTTCCTTCAACATCACTGAGTTTACAGAACACCAGACATACAAGTAGTCCTCATTTTGCAACCATAATTGGGCCTGGCAACAAGATTGTTCAGCATAGTGGTTGCTAAGCAGGGATGGGTTCTAACTTACCTCGCTGCCGGTTCACTGCCTCCCGCGCTACGTGGGTGCGTGCATGTGCAGTAGAAAAAAATTCCAAATCCCCCACCCCCAAAATTGTTTTTTAAAAGATGGCGGCATCCACAGACCAGAACCAGCTCCATGATGTCACCAGCAGCTTACTATCTACTCTATAGAACTGGTCCGAACTGGTAGGAACCCACCTCTGTTGCTAAGTGAAATTGCCACTGTCCTTATGATATTACGTCAACGTTCCTTCACTTTCACAGATCTATGAAGGTCATCAATGTGAGGATTGACTGCAAACTTTTTCATCACTGTGGTAACTGTGAATGGTTGCTAAATGAAGCGATTTCTAGATGAGGGCTACCATGTATTTGATTCAGAATACTTGTATGGATTAGTAAATGAAACACAGCTGTATAGCCCCAGGTGAAGAGAGTGCAAAGAACTTGCTTCTGAAGGCATTCTTTAGAAGTATATTTAATATTTAAGCACACATTTTCTTATTTCTTTTTACTTATCAACTGCTCAGTTTAGTGAAACATTTTCATTATCCTCCCCAATGTACTCTTGAGAAAAAATGTAAGTGCATAATCCTGATAAGGGTAGTCCTTTCCAAGATCCTTGCATATATCCCGATGCACAGGTGTCAAACTCGTGGCATCACGATGCCATCATGTGACATTTTCCCTTCACGGAGCTGGGGTAAGCGTGGCCTGCGTGTGACGCATGTGGCCCGTGGGCCACCAGTTCGACACCCCTGCCCTGATCCATTCTAACCTGTCAATCTAGCTTGGGGACCGCTTCACAGTGCCTGCTTCTTAACAAAAGAAATTTCATATGGGGTGCCAACAGTCCCTTATGATAAAAATGGACCACATCATTGTGCTGGCTGATAAAATGGAACAGATTTCTCTTTGTCCTACTGTCTCAATAAAGATCACAGAGCAGATTCCTAGCCCTTTTTATAAGTATAGCTTTCTGACGACACCGCAATGGCCAAAACTAAAATTCAACAGCTGCGTATTTTCACATATGAAAAGCAAACTTGTCATGTTAAGAAAGGACAGAGAGCAGAAAGTATCCAGCTTGAGTCAATCATCTCCAACACCGTTGTATGAAATGTTTCTTACAAAAATATCCAGCGTTTCCATGTGCCACAGCTGATACAGGATGGATTGTTTTCTTGCTTGGAATCCAAATTTTACTTACCGGAATCTTCTAAATATCTCCTGAGTTAATCACAGCTACAGCATGTTCAGCAGAAGACAGACCAGTATACTATGTTAAAAAATATATAGGTGCCTGGGAATATTAACCTTGAATATTTGTCAATTGCATGAGTGTTCTGGATAATACGTAGGCTAACATGCTCTTTGAGCCCTTTCTTCTTTGAGGAGTTAGACTCATTGCTCATAGTCAAATGGATCACCATCTTCTCTTGTGTATCCTCCTCGGTTACCTCAGATACCATTTGATTTTTGGGATCTCCTTCTGGACTACCAGCATCCAACTCACTGTATATTTCATCTATTGTCATTCCTTTTGTAGAAGAAATTCCACCCATGCATGGAAACTGGGAAAATAAAACAATAAAGGAGCAGGAAAATGTAAGTACAAAATGAGTCAAATGGAAGACAAAGATTGCACTGCAGTTTCATGTGAAATTTTGGTACTCTTGTATTTTAAAAAGTTATTTTAAACTTTGGTTGAATCCACAATCCATTGAATGGAATTCATAGAATGGAATGTGGGATTATTTTTTCACTATCTCTTCTTCTATCTGCAGTTTGTATCTGCCTCCCGAGTCTTCTCTGCAAGTTTGGGGATTGGTTTCTGGCAGTATAGGAGAAAAGGGGAAATGACAAGAATGGTTACCTTACATCCTTCTTCCACTCAGGACTACTCTGTTAAAGCTAAACAACCAGCAGATAAATTCAATAGAAAGATAACCTTGAATATAAATCATGCTTTTGGTTTTCAAAATTATTACTAAGACAGAATCTCAATATATGGGCTTACCATCTTACTGTATATGAAATGCTATCAGTACTAACCAGAAAAATAATTTTTTTATTATTATTTATTATCATTTTATTATTAAAATAAAATGAAAATTGATAGCTGCATTAAGTACAAATAGAATCAATCTTGAATTTCTTAAGAAATTTGGATTTGCATTTGAGTTACAAATGCAAAAGCATAATATACATATTATATGAAAAATATGTGAGATAATATTGATGGTTTGTTTCCAAAACAGAACAAAGAAAACTGAATGATAGAGACAAAGATATTTTTAGGTATCATATTTATTTGTTCATTGAAGTGATAAAAATGGCTTCATCTACTCAAACGTCCAGGAGAGTTTCATTATATAGACCTCCACCAGAAAGCAGTTCAAATGGAAGAGTATCAATCTGGTTTGCATTGTAAAAATCAGTGTTGTTGGGGCTGTTTCTCCTCTTGAGGATTGGATCTGAGATTGGTGGAATTTGCCCTTTCACAAATATACCCATTGAGGTCTTTTACCTACTCAAATGCTTTCTAGTCTGCAGTTCCTTGGACAACTAAAATTACCATTTTATTGGGGAAAAATATTTTAAATATACTGTATTTTTCGGACTATAAGACGCACCAGTGTATAAGACACATCAAGATTTTGAAGAGGTAAGTAAGAAAAAAAAAGTTTTTGTCCTCCCCAGCCCCCAGGAGCACTCTGCAAGCCTCCCAAACCTTCTGGGCACCCTGTTTTTGCAAAAAACAGGGCACAGAGGATTTGGGAGGTCTGCAGAGTGTTTCTGGGGGTTGGGGGAAGGTAAAAACACCCCCATTTAAAAAGCCTCCAGCCCCCAGACGCACTCTCCAAAGCCTCTGTGCACCCTGTTTTTGTGAAAAATGGGCCAATTTTTCACAAAAAGTGGATGTGGGGACAGGGCTTCAGGAGGCCAAAAATGGCTACATTCGGTGTATAAGATGCATCAACATTTCTACCCTCTTTTAGGGTGGGAAAAGATGCCTCTTATACTCAGAAAAATACGGTAAATAAATTTGGCTTGTATTGGCTATTATGCAACTTAAAACAATAACATCAACAGCACTAATAACATATCCTCTCATATAGATGACATCAAGCATCCTGAATAGGTACATTCTGTGCATGGAAATTTGCTTTGTTTTCCTGTCAAATTAATCACAGCTTCCTGGCCACCCATCAATAGTGACTGAAATAAATAGAGTAAAACCAGGCAAATAACATATTGAATTTCCCCATTCTTAATCTCCAAAACTGTTTCCGCTAAAGCCCCAGACTTAACCAATTCAGTTCTTAGGAGTTTTATTTGCCTCTGTTACTCCGATTGTCATCAAATTCCTACTTTTGTAATATCTATTCACATTTCACAGCTGGATTCCGACAAGCAGAGTCAATAGAGAAACCAGCCATAAAATCAGAAGTTGGGTATATATTGAGCTTAATGATGATGGATAATTTTCTTAATGGCCATGGTGGAAAGATAAGTTTAAAGTAGTGTTGCCTTGCTTAACTACTACGTTGCTTAGCAATAAAGTGGCTAGTCCCTATTGTGGCCATTAAGTGAGGACTACCTGTAGGTAGATCAGAAATTCCTACTATGGATTTCCCCAACAGAACCAGCTGTTCAAATATAGTCATATAGGCACGTGGTAAGTATTTCTCACCTTTTCTTGCTCCTTCCGCTCTTGCACAGTTGCCAGGTAGTTTACAGCTGCATATTCAATGACTGAGAGGAAGACAAACACAAAACTGACCCAGAGGTAAATGTCCACAGCCTTGATATAGGAAACACCAGGCATGGAGGCATTGACACCAGTGATGATGGTAGACATGGTCAGGACTATTGTGATTCCTGAAGAAGCCACATGCAGAAAGATAGTATTAACACAAGTCAAGCAACAGGGTATCTGAATCAAGCCTAATAACCAGATACAGTTAATTTCAAAGTCTTTGAAACAATAATAAAGTCTTTGAAACAATAATAAAAGTGCAAACCTCTTGAGCTTATACTAAATAACTATCATCAGACAGTAACTACCACTCCTATGCATTACCTGTTAAGTATCCAATAACTGACACTTCTGAGATACTCTAGGCTCCGTTGCTTGCCAGATTTTAATCTTTTTACAATAATCTATTGCTAACAAGGGGGGGGAAAAACTTCGATATTTGCTTTACAAATGGTCACAAGACAGCAGTCTTTGGCAGAGAAAGGAACAATCATCCTGCTCAAACCACAGTTGGCACCTTTGAAAGGATATTAAATTTGCATATTTTTATAATCACTTTTAGAAATTGCTTGTTAAGATATTTTTTCAGCTATTAGAAACCTTTGGATTAATAAATTTGAAAGCCCTGGGGGGGGGGGTTGCCTACACTCCTTGACAAAAGGAAGTTTTAACTACAGGTAGTCCTTCAGGTACAACAGTTCAAAGTTACAAATGTACCCCCAAAGTGTATTTATAATAGGGGTTCAAAACGGCAATCAACAAGAGACCTCTGCAGTCATGTGACCTGGATATAGTCACTCCTGAAGCGGCAGCCATTTTTAGACATGTGACCTCCCTTTTGGGGATCCAGAAGTTGCCTGCACTTATGACAAGATTTCCAAGGTCCATGTAGTCAAGCACATTTTTCCCCCATCGCATGACCAATCAAGATCAGGGACTTTGCAGCCAACATGCTTTGTTCCCCCTTCTCATTGATACCACGTAGAGGAGTAAGTCTCTCATTTCTGCTCTTGTTGCTTCTTTTGTTGTTGTTGCCTTGAGGATTGGAGGGTGACAGTTGCCTTTGCGAGTACTTTCCTTTTTCATTATAATACTGTACTTGTTTGTAAATACTTTACGAAGATGATTTCCCCCCCCCCCATTTCTTGGAATTGCTTGCGGAAATACTAGCCAGCATCTACAAAAAGTAAAGTTCCTTTGCAAAACTATACTTTATTTGTCTGCATGTGTTTTGAGATTGCTTGCAGAAAGTTTCTTTGCATTCTACTGTACTGCATTTGCTTGCTTTTGCTTAGAGGCTTGGTGTGTACAGTACGACGGTACTGTAAATTGCATATAGAACAGCAGTGGTTCCCTCTGGAGGCTCCATGGGAAGCCCTACAAATTTATCCCCCACCCCAATTTAAGTCCAGACACTTGCACGGAAATGTTGCAGTTTGGAGGCAAAGGGGCAACTCGCCTTGCCAGAATAGCTGATGGGTGGATGGCAGCAGTTCCTTCTGGATCTACTGGGGAGCCCTGCAAATTCTCGACCTTGTGGATTCACTTAAACAATCGCAGAGGTCACTTCACAAAAAGAAGCAAATAGCACACCTGAACTTCCTTCACTTAAAATCCTGGTTGATTTGCTTAATGACTGTAGAAAAAAACTGTCATTAAAATATGTTTGATTCATTTTACAATTTTACAATCTATCATTTTAGATTTACAGGACTTATGACCCGTATGGGCAAGTCCCATTAGGATTGTACCTCAAATACTCTGTACAAGCTTCATTAAAAAAAAACCACACACACACAGTAAAAGGTTGACTAAAATTTTTGATTTCAGAAAGCTAAAATGACGAATAAGGGTCAGTATAAATTTCAAATAAGATTTTGGAATTAATTATGTTTTTTTCTTTAGAAAAATGCTTTTGTTTTGAATTTTGTTTAAAAAAATAACATTTCAAAAATTGGACACTAGAGGGAACTAAAGATTTCAGTTAAAAGAGGACACATAAACTTGACTAAGTGTTACTGAATGGCATAAAATATTCTAACACTGGAAATATTGGACATTTTTGAAAAATGGAACGAGAAATTAATATTAACAATGACAACAGCCTCCATAGTTATACTGTGTCTAAATATATATTATAAAAGAGAAATAAGTTTTACCTACAAGATAGACAGTGTTGAAAGTGGATTTACAAGGCTAGAAAACTATACTGTACTACTGAAAAAAATGTTGCTCTGGTTATACAAAGGAAACTGACTGATATTTTAACAATTAAAACTAAATATTAAACAACAAGCCAAGAGAATTGATATTTTTATTATACTGGTCTTACAAAAGAGGCATGTTAAAAGTTTTGAAGGAAGGGACAAAGAAAAAATGAAAAGAAATCAAGTTCTATGATGTTATTTGAATGCACTAAAGATTAAGGAATATGAAGTTTATTTCGTCAAGGTTAAAATAGATTTGTTATTTTTGGTAACCCTTAATGGACTTTTGCTGACACAAAAACTAAAATAACTGCTTTATGGATTTGTTTTATAGATAAGAGATAGGATATGGGAAGAAGACATCAAAGAGGAAGTGAAAAATATTTAAAATCGTTTATACTTGTGACTGAAGGTTGGAAATCATTTCTTTATATGTTTCATTTCTTTTTCTTTACTACATTTTTCAATTTTCATTATTTCCACCTTTTTTTTTCTTTGCACCTATTTTCTTTTACTCTGTATTAGTTTTTACTATTGTAATTATAATATTTAACAAAATTATTTTGGGGGAAAGAGGAACACCATGAGAAGATTGATCCCAACTCTGCTCATTTTCTGAGAAGCTTCCCAGGCCTGGAGGTATTCTGGGCCTGGAAATTTATTACATTTGTTTTTACTTTGGTGATTTTATATATTGGTTGTTATTTTGTATGTGCTTTTTTTATTTGCTGTTATTCACCAAGTCACTCTGGTGACATAGGCAGTCATATAAATCTAATTAATTAACCTAATTAAATCTAACTGAATAAACATTTTATAGCTAACACTAATCTATAAAATATTACTTTCTAAGATATATTTTTATTTCTGTGAAGACAAAGCATAATATATACCTTTTGCATCCTTACCCTATTTTACTTTTAGAATAGAAATCTTGGACATAGAAATCAAAATGAATGCATATATTTTTCTAAATGAGATATGTTGTAAGAAACAGTCAGGCCATATCATATGTGTCTAGATAAGAACCCCTCACCTAATGACACTCTTGCAGGCACAGCTCTATGGTCTATCCAGAAGGAAACCCAAGATAACATGACCATCAACGTGGCAGGAAAATATGTTTGGAGCAGAAAGAAGAAAATATGGCGACGTAGAATAAAGTTAATGTAAAGGCGGTTGTACCGACCTATTGAAGAAAAATATTAAATGTGAAGTAAGCAGAAACACAAACAGTCATTAGAAAAGGCACCTTATATGCCACACAGATAAAATATAAAGAAAGTGGGGGGAGGAGGGGAAAAAAGAGACAGACTGAAAGAATACAAAAAGACGAAAATAAAAATGCTGATAGACTTGCGTGCGTGTGTGCATGTCAGAAAGAGAGGGAGGGAGGGAGGAGAGAATTTAAGTATTGTATTTGTCTTGTAACAATTATGCTGTTTACAACAGTACAATGATGCTGAAGACATACCACTGAAACAGAGGTGGATTCCTACCGGTTCGGACCAGTTTTACCGAGTAGGTAGTAAGCCACTGGTTACGTCATGGAGCCAGTTCTGGTCCGTGGATGCCGCCATCTTTTTTTTGGGGGGGGGAGAGAATATTTATTTTATTTTATTTTTCTGTTTTTTTTTCTTCTGCGCATGCGTAGAAGCAGAGTTTTCTGGTAAGCTTAATGTGTCACCATCTTGTTTTTGGCCTCTTTTGTTGGAATTTTTTGGGGGTTTTTTCTACTGCGCACACCCGAGGTGCGCCCACGCGATGCGAGAGGCAGCGAACCGGCGGTGAGGTAAGTTAGAACCCACCCCTGAATCTGTCACCTCCTTGTGCTAAAGTGCTCCAACTGAATTACATTTGTTTGAGCTTAATTCTAGCAATAAAGAATATGGGCTAGACAAACCATTAGTAATTATTAGCCCATAATCAGTGGATTGTTGAGTGGAGGATTCTAGTTTGGTTTCATAACCACGTAATAAAAAAAGGATTCTTCTTTCCTTTACATGACTTATTCCAACAGTGTTGCTGTGTATGAATTTTTTTGGGGCGGGCTCCTACTTTCTTATTCCCATGAGAGTTTTTAAAAATTAGCTTTCGAAACTGTTTCTCCAAGGCAGATCATATGAGGAGAAGCAATTCTCCTGCAGAGTCAGTTTGCTGCAGTAAGTAAGACATCAGGCTAAAAACCAGGAAACTGAGAGTTCTAGTTCCATCTTTGTCACAAAGCCATCTAGATACCCATAGGCCAGTCACTTTTTCTCAGCCCAAGGGAAGAAGCAATGGTAACATAAGGTACTTCTGAAAAATCTTGCCAAGAAACTTTCAGGCACCTGTTCAGGCCATCTTCAAAAATTAGACATGATTGAAAGGAGTCTCCTGAAGGATTGCTTCTGACCTTTTAGATAAATCTCACCCGATCCTAGTGTCTTGTGTACAATAACTCTAATTACCATGACCCTCAGACTCTATATGAGACAAGTAGGAAGGCTTCAGACACCTGACAGTTTATAGTTTGTCGGCCAAGCCTGATTTCAGCTGGTCCATCCTCAACTCATCACCACCCTTGCAAGAGGGCAGTTTCTGATAGCAGAAACAAGGAGGAATGGACTTAGCCACCATTGGAGCAGTGCAACACTTCATCAAGTATTGTATCCCTGGTTGTCATATTTTTTATCAGTTTCTGATCCTAATAGACGTTTGCCTTATTCCCCAGTTGTCCCAGCAGCGTTGTTAATTCATATTCTTTAAGTAAATGTGGCATTTGATATTGCCAAGATGTCTGGCTGAATTCTGATTTAATATACACTGTTAAATGGAGACTTGGACAGAGTGGTTTAGCTTGCAGAATTAAATAGTAAAACTTCCTGTTGATCACACCATTTGCCTGGGACCAGCAGAAGTGGATTTTGCTTGCAAACCTTTAGCAACTTAGCTAGTAAAAATTCAAGAAGTGATGTGGAGAGGAGAAAGATTCTTTAAAAGACTTTGAGAAGGAAGAGAATGAATTACAGAAGCTTATCTCCTTTGTTTTATTATGTATTCATTTGGAAAGTGATAAAGCCATAGAGGGGGGAGGGGGAGGAAGATGATGGGAGAACAGGAACAAACCAAAGAGTTATATAGGACATTTATCTTATGGGCACAGTGAGTAAATATTAATGCTTTGGAATAGTTTTTTAGACATCTCAAAGAAATCAATTGGAGTAGTGGAAAAACCCCAAGAAACAAAAATTTGCTAAGTTCTTTAATACTGAAATAACAAGGTAATTATCCCCTCTACTTCCTTCCAAAGTAAAAGAGAAAAAGACAAAATGCACCTGTGCACCACACTTCAGGAGGATTGGTGTGATAGCATAGAGAAATGCCAATATAGTGTCAGAAGAGATAAAGGGACAGTTCCATGACCATCTTCTCAAAGGTATATTTCAGGTAGTCTAGTGCAGAGCGTGCCTCTCTCTCATTCACTCTTCTTTTTATGAAAAGTCAAGGGTGAAAATTCAGATTCATGTTTATTAATTCCCTAATGGGGCAAATGCATTGTTCCATGGTTCTTTTGATAATGTTACCCAAATGAATTGCAGTTTTAAAACCACCAGCATTCCCTGCCTTTAGTCTAGATAGCAGTTGGAAAGTGTTGGGTGTCTAAATTTCAAAAATAATAAAATAAGGGTGCATTTGTAATGGAGTAACTATGGTATAACACTATTATAACACCACACTAAGTGGCATGGTAGCCTAGAGGTGGAATTACTGCCTCACAATCAGGAGGATGTCAGTTCGATCCTATGTAGTGGCAGATATTTCTCTCTCTGGGCGCAATAAGTAATTGTCTGCTGTGAACTCCACATAGGCATCAAGAAGGGAATCTGGCCAGTAAATGCTCAGCTCCAATAAGTCGCCCCATCCCCGTCCCGAAGCAAAGAATTGCAGGGTCATTAAAAAGAAAAAAACAATGGTATAACACTGAGTTTATGGTCATACTTTTAAAAACATCTGTGACTGTCTTGTTGCAGTATCAGCAAGAACAAGAAAAAGGACTTTTTATATCCATGTCGATTATGGCACCATACAAAATAAAATGTTAAAAAGCAGTAATATTTTATCTATCTTTCCAATAACAACATGCTTTTCTTGTTTTTGATATTAGCAGACATTCAGTTAAAATTTACCATGTCATGCACTATGTGAGAATTGCGTGGATATTTGTGATCTAAAGATGAAATGGGCATTATAACTTGTAAATCCAGAATTTCCGATTATACAGACATCAGCAGAGCTTCTTACCACATTGCTCTTGAATTCCACATTAAAAACGAGAATGTCTATTTGCTAAATCCACAGAAACCCACTTTCTATACATAATAGAAAACTATGAGCGGTGTTGCAGCTTCCAATATGCTCTTCTTTTCTTTTCTATTTCTATTTCCAAAGGGCTTTTCAGTATTTCACAATGGCTATATAAAATGGTTACAGTTTTGCCATTTTCTTTATTCAGAGAAATATCTACAATGTTCTCAGACAATGTTCTTTAAGTGCGCCGTCAATGAGATGAGCCAAGTGACCTCTGCGAAAAGCAAGCCTTTTGGGTGATAAAGCCTTAATTATGAAGCAGCCTCTCCTGAAATGTTTTAAATGGAACCATCTTTAAAATATTTGTCTGCAAGTAGAGGCATTTGTACCCAATCAAACTTCAAAAATAATGTAGGTGCTTTAACTAGCGAGTCACTGTTTATATTTATGTCTTGTCTAACTCTCTCACTTTTTGTAATTCAGTTCTATGTCGTAACATAGGAGTGTCAAACTCAAGGCCCAGGGGGCAGATCCAGCCCATGGGGTACTTAGATCTGGCCTGTGGGGCCACCCTGGAAACAGTGAAGGACCGGTCCACAGTGCTTCTGCCAGTGAAAACAGGCTCCTGAGTTCCATTTTTTGCTGCCACGGCCTCCCGCAAACCTCTGCCAGTGACAATGGAGTTCAAGAGTCCGTTTTCGCTGGCAGAGCGCTTGGGCCACCACAGGTGCCCCTGACAGGAGTGATGTCAAGCTGGCCATGCCCATCCTGGCCACACACACACCCGCAAGGTCAAACAGAACCCTGATGCAGCCCTCAATGAAATCAAGTTTGACACTCCTGTCATAACACATACCGAAACGTCTCCCCCCCCACTTCTTTCCTCTTTTACATTCTTTCCTGAAAATAGCCAAGTTCTGGGTTTCAATTATAGTTCATTAGTAAGTTACTAAATGCAAAAATCAGCAGGAGGATCCTAGTAGTTAAACAGGCTGAGTTGAGCCACAGTTAGCAGGCTAAGTAAGATAGTGAGAGAACCAGACTCATTGGAGAAGTCCATATAGGTTGCATGCAGACAGTTGCAAACATCCATCTTCATCACCACCAACTGAAAGAACTTCAGCAGCAACTTAGGAAAAAATTCTTACCACCCAAACATTGAAGTTCTATTGAAAAGCAGCATAAACAATACAAATAATTGTGTCTTACTGCAAAGGGCCAGGTGACATTATCGTGTATTTCATGTAGAAATGCAATTAACTTGACAGATTGTTCTTTCTTCAACTTGGGTGATAAGATAGCATCTTCCTCTATATCAAGAGGCCACAGATGAGCTTAGAGGACAAATATACATTTAAGTCCACCCTTCAAAACCTGTCTGCTGTTTCCTTCTGTTAGTATTTGCCACCTACATTGAGCATTGTGTTATTCTACATTATTCTACTTATATATCTTCAAATATTAGTTCTCAGTTATCTATTGTATGTGTATTATTATTGTGTTTAAATAACAATGCTCCAGTTATTTTTAACTTTCATGCATGTGTTTTTATTTCAGGAGTAGTCTTTTTTTGGAGAAAACCTGTTCTTTAATAAATGTTTTCAATAAAGACACAAACTTTTATATGTCTACAAAAAAATAGATAAAATGACTTAAAGAGCTCCTAAAATAAAATTGCTGTAATTATATTTGCTGGTTGTTATCTGTTTTTTCTTTGCATTGGCTTTCACCATTTAGAGTTCATATAAGCCAGGACAAATACATTTTAAAAAGCAATGGTATTTTGTGATTATATATATGTTATGCAATTCTATCAGGGTTGGGACTATATGTTGGTATGCTTTGTTATTTTATGTAAGCCTCTGGAATGAAAGAGCAATTACCGTATTTTTCGGAGTATAAAATGCACCTGAGTATAAGACACACCTGAGTTTCTGGGGAGGAAAATAGGGAAAAAATCTGCCTACCAGGTATTCATCTGGCTAGCGTCCTTAGTCTGGTCAGCTTCAGCA
>JANHFT010001368.1:305042-319584 GCA_032467955.1 Pseudoxenodon macrops
ATCGCCATCTTGTTTTCAGGGTTTTTTAAAAACTTTTTTTGACTTTTTTTCTACTGCGCATGCCCACACGGTGCGCGCATGCCCACACGGCACAGGAAGCAGCAAACTAGCGGTTAGGTAAGTTAGAATCCACCCCTGCACTGAAAATACGGTAACTTAATCTTATTGCTATAAACCACATATCTTTCATAAAAAAAGGGAAACAATGCTGAATTACACAGCCTAGCTTCTCCCAGCAAGTTCCTCAATAGTGAAGGTCTGTACAGATTTTCAGTCATCCAGGTCATGGTTGTCCCAAAGGTGCTTTTTCAAGAGGCAACTGGTCTTTCTTGTTTTTTCTTTGAAGATGTTTCACTTCTCATCCAAGAAGCTTCTTAAGCTCTGACAGGATAGATCCTTCCATTCTCCACTATCCTGTCAGAGCTGAAGAAGCTTCTTGGATGAAAAGCGAAACGTCTTCAAGGAAAAAACAAGGAAGTCCAGTTCAATAGAGAAGGCATTGATAGTTGTAATTCTGTAGTATCTGGAGAGATGTCTTCTCAAGAAAGTTATTGTCTTTTTGCATTTTTGTTCTGAAGCGTGCATAAGCACACCAACGTGCCTACCATCCCTGTCCTAATGTCCCCATTTATTCGTATCCTTTTCATGTATCCATAATCATGTTTATACTTACATCTGTTATCTTATACATGCTTGACAAAATAAATAAATTATAAATTATACAGAAAGTGCATTTGATTTTTAAAAAATCATATATCCTGCTTTAACAATATCTGCCACATTTTGTAAATAACATGAGAGAATGTTGGGAAGTCTTATTAGAGCTATACTAGATGAGATAGCAAAGAAGCTTTTTAATGTATGATTAAATATACTTTGTTGATCACTGGTTTACATGAGATGCTTTATTTACATTCACCAAGCAACTGTATGAATAGAGAACACAAGGCCACAATGGTGTTGTTTTTAAAACTCTGTACCGGCACTAAGGATTTAAATACAGTAGAACATCTCTTCACGACCATAATTCGTTCCATAACTTTGGTCGCAACCCGATTTGGTTGTGACCTGAACCTGATTTTGGAAATTTGGTGCTTACAAAAAAAATGGCGTGGAAAGGGAAATCGGCTGCAAAAAATAAATAAATAGTGAAATTTTTGGTGGGAACCCAATTTGGTCATGGTTAGAAGCATTCGTGACCAGAGGTTTTACTGTATGTACGGTACTTAGCAATGAAGCTATGATGTTAAGAGACTTTGAAAAATTCAGTATCTCAGTTAGTTTTAATACTATATGCTGCACAAGATAGTTGGGAGAATTAAAGAGAGCACTGGAAGACCAAGTGGGCTGCCTGAGTTTGTCAGAGGAAATAGATTAATAAAGAATGAAAGAATGGAGTGAAATGTTCTTGCCATACCAGTACTACTATAGAAAGCAAGTCTGGAGGTGGTATGAAATTTTTGAATCAAGAATTGAGACAAGGAAATCTTTTCATCTGTTTTTAGAGATTCGGTCCCATTTTTCCAGTATAACATCAAATCTTCATCTGTATATGCATCTGCAAAGGTAAGATGTAGAAACAGCAAAATAATTATTTTACCAGTCAGCAGCAAAATTATGAAATAGGCCAATTAATTAGAGGCCTATGTTCTGTGACTACCCCAAAACCCATCAGACTACCCCACTGTATATTGATTTTTTAAATTTAGAGGTTGGAAATAAATGAAAACTACATTAAAAGCTTCAAATAGGTTTCATGCAATTAAGAGAAACAAAGTAGTTCTCCAAAGAGAAAGTAGTCCAGAAAATCAGAGTCTCATCTATAGCTACTCATCTACTGGACATGCACTCCCTGCTTTAAAAAACAAACAAACAAACCACTCTATGAGTCCCCCATCCACAAACATCTTTTTTTAAACTCTCGCTGAACATGAAAAGGCAGAGGAAATAGTGTATTTTTAAAGGCAGAAGAATGGATACTGTAGGTTGGCTCTGCCTTAAAGCAGAGAAGTAACCAACTCAAGCAGAAATAATGGATATCAGTAAAGTCAACAGATTTGACTGCTGTTTAATTTGTTACCCCTGTAGTTTTACCACCAAAGATAAATAAAATCTACTGACAGCTTTCAAGCTCCAATGAACACGTCTGTGAATCTAGGGGGAAACGGCTGAAGTCCATATTGCACATTGCTGTTACTGTGATCCTAGAAATATGAAAAAATAAGAGTTGATGTTATCACAAAGGAGGAGCTACAGACATGTGATAAATACTGTCATGCCCCAGCATATAACTTTTATATACTGTTGTTGCGCTCTAATCCCATCTAATACCAAGTATATTGTTTGAAGCTGACCCCACCCCATTACCAGGGGTGGGTTGTGAATTGTTTTGCTGCCGTTTGCTCAGGGTTGCATCTCACGCACAAAGTGCGCGAGCATGCAGCAATCAAAAAATAGCTGCTGCACATGCGCAGAAGCAAAATCCAAAATGTTGGTGCCCACGGAGACACCGAAGGAACCGGCTCTGTGAAATAATCGCCTAATTAGTACTGGTTCTAAAGAACCGGTTAGAACCGGTAGGAACCTACCTCTGCCCATTACCCATCAGCTCACACTCTCAAAACAAGTTTATGCTGGGAAGCCAGACTCCGTTTCCTTTAGCATTTGGAGAAGGCAGAAGCACTTAATTTTAATCTATGGCACATGGTCATCCAAGGACAAACCCACATCCCATGCACAAAGCATCACTGGTGAGATTTAAATTGCTTGTAGTTATTAATTGTTATATTCAGCCATAATCTTATATTTGGTTCTCATTGTATGTATCCCTATTTTCCCCAGTTTCCCCATATCCTGTTCTTTCAATAAAGCATTCAGATCTACGCACACGTTCTGTTTTATTGGAGGATAGGTGGGTTTAGCTGCATTTCGAGTGGCACACAGACCAACGTGTAATGAGGACAGAACAAACGCAGTAATATATGAAGCCACATATTCATATTTGAAATCTGTCCATACAACAAAGATCTCCTTGAATTACAATGCTGGAGGACGAATATGGAGTAGTTAATATAGAAATAACTGTGGGATTACCTCGTGCTATAGAGCACATGGCCATCTGGGAACACCCGCAACATGATGTTGTCAGTGGTGGTATCATGAATGAAGGATCTTTTAGAGTGGACAAAGAAAATGTCTGGTACCCAGATCTTCTTTACCAACCGTCCATCAAAAGTCATGCTCCTGTTCGTACGACTGGGAAAGGAGAGACGCTCGTCCTTCCAATAATGTCTCAAATACAGTGTCATTGTAAAGTCCTGAAACAAAGTGTGGGGTGGTGAGAGATATCTGGTGATTATATCTCTTGATCTTATAAAAAATTAGATTAATTGATAATTGTGGGTTTTTCAAGTTATCTGAAAAAAATCAGAAGAAATTGAACCGTCCCATCACAGTGAAGAAAGCTGTCTCCCAATGGCCATCTGTTGCTTCCCAGATGCTCTCCAAATAATAATATTACCTTAGTTCACATATTATATGGTTGGCTTAATGATGGTTTACTGAATAGGCTATAATTGCCTGGGAACACATTAAACCATTAGGATGATCTGTTAAATCCAAACATTATTGCATTTCTTGCACAAATGGTGACTAGATCCTGGGAGAATCAGTTCAAGAGCTTGATTTCCTTTTAAAAATAAATAGGCAAACATTTGAAGCCAAGAAATAGGTTAAGGTTTCCTGAGAGACCTAGTTCGGCATTCTCAGATGCACAGACTATTCTCTTAATTTCAATCTCTCAGTGTTACTTCTTCACACATTAGGCTTTATTCAACTCCAACTAGGATTCATTTTTAAGAAAACCTATAACAATCATCTCATTGACAACATATTATTTTGATTGCTACACCACAAAAAAATCAGTGCAATAAATATTTAAACATACATATATGTGTCTTGGTATTCTATACCAATAAGGCATATACAAAAAGAGGAGAAGGTCAAGAACACAAACCAGAATTAGAAGAAGATGGAGAGACAACATCAAAGCATCAAATAACAATGGTCGAGGCCACCAGAAAGGCAAGGACCAGAACTTTGTATCTCCCTTGATGGAGGAGGAGGAAAAATAATAAATTTTATTTAATCTGTAGGAAAATCCAAGTCATATTTGGTTTTGGATAAGAAATCTAACATTAGCAGTAGCGTACCATATTGACTTCTGAAATACTGTCCAAATTTTCAACCTGCACATCCACTCCAACAGGAATAGCTGGACCTACAAGAGAGAAAAAAACTGAGATATTGAATATAAGTTAATAATTGCTTAATAACTGAATGAAACTTCTGAAATAAGTTTTTCTTTTCCTACATCTATTAAACAAAGAACAGCTCCTTTGTAGTACTTCAGTATTAATATGTCTTCCCTCCAGGAATGGGGGTGGGTGGCGGTTGGCTGTAAAGATAGAGTTGGCAATGGAAAAGAGCATTGTTTAAAGCAAACAGGGCAGGATCCAACTGAGAGTTGAAAGGGATTAACATTTCTTTGTGAATAAAAGAATGAAGAGATGCCCATTCCAGAGTAGGTATCTGCCATAAGTTATATTTCAGCTGCATGCAAATGGTTCCCTCTTTTAAGATTTGTATTTGTAATACTGAAACATGTTCTTTTTCTCTGTGATGTACATTTAGGGCTAGTTCTTGGACCATGCACTGCCAAGCCTAGCTATCAGATTTTGCTGCACCAATTACAAAGGATATTTCCTATTTTCCCAGAGCAATTGGATCATGGAACTAAAATAGGCCCCTCTTGGGCGGGATGTGATGAAAAGGACTCAGCATACCATAGCAGAGAGCAAGCAACTTGAGGAGAGTGTTTAAAAAAACACTAAGCAACTGTAGCTATCAAAAAAGACTTATAACAAAATTATTGGGCATCCGTTTATGAATTAAAGCAGTGCTGGATAGGTTTAAAAAGAAACAATTTAAGTCTACAGGTCCATAGTGGATTACATTTAATGAATTAATTATTAGATGCAAATTTCTGTGCTTTGTGTTTCTAAGGTTCCTTTGGAAGTGGGCATCAATGGGGCATGGAGAAAGATCTGTAAGGATCTTTCACAAAATGAAATAGCACCAAGAATCTTGTATCATTTTAAATACTAACAAACAACATCTGAATTCATGCATCCAAATGCAAAAAGTACTAATACTCCTAACCAAGCTGTGAGAAAGAGCTTCAAGTCAGAGAAGAGAAAGGGAAATATAAATTCCTTGTTTTTCTTAGCAGTACCCTCTGAGAAACATATCCCTGGAAAATTCCATGGCATGGAGTGTTGAAGTAGTGTTTCCTCCATGGGACCAGCCTTCTAGTTCTCAACAAAAATAAGACATCCCAGGAACGAGTGAGAGCTAGAGATAACAGAGATATGTATGTAGCAGCTCTGTAATACCAATCTTTTAAATACTTGAGTGATCCTGTCATATCTCAAGGGTTAGGAATAAACTATGCATTTTGAAACACATATACCGTATTTTTCGGAGTACAAGACGCACCGGAGTATGAGATGCACCAGAATATAAGATGCACCTTAGTTTTTGAGGAGGAAAATAAGAAAACAAATCTGCCTCTGCCTACCAGCATCCATGAGTAGCGTTTGGGAGGAAAGCTCCGTTTGGGAGGGGCTGCCTTTGCAGCCTGCAAAAGCTCCGTTTTTGAGGCGATTGTCTGTGGCAATCCCTGCAGTCTGGAACAGGTAAAAAACACGGAGGCCAAAGGGTGGACAGGGCTACATTCGGTGTATAAGACGCACCCAAATTTTCACCCTCTTTTTTGAAGAACAAAAGTGCGTCTTATACTCCGAAAAATACGGGTAGCTAATATTCTCTTTCTCGCTTCTATCCTGCTTTAGTCATGAGATGCTGTTCTTGCAGCTTCGATCCAGGATAACTCAAGAACAGCAATTTGTGGATTCCAGAGCTTCATCTCGCCTTCTACTTCCATCCTAGCAAAAAAAAATCCTCAATAATCACTTATTGTACAAGGGCAGGCTGGGCAACTAGTTCCTGTGATGAGTGCTTCAGCCAATTTTCAAGCTGAGTGACAGATAGCCATAGAAAGATGCTTCCTCCAACCTGCTCCTGTGCTTGTCTTCTGTTCCATTGACCTGTCAGCTAATCTGTTTTCAGACACGGCTTTAGCACTCTTTCAGAAGAGTGATAAGCACAGGTTCAGAAATAATCCAAGTAATACCTCATCAATGTGGTGGAGGGTCTGAAAGGACTCTCAAAAGGGACCCTCTTACGTTTCACTCCACTCTTTCACTGCCACCCCCCCCACACCCTCCGGCTAACAGGAAAAACTGACAGACCTCTTGTCAATTTCACCAGAGGTCTCATCTATGCCAAACTGGTAACTGCTGCAAAAGAATAACAAGAGTCTGTGGACACCAGCAGCGAGAAGTAGCCTGTGGCAAAATAATGCTCCCCCTCAAATGAATTAAAAACAGTAGAAATTATTTCCATATGAATCATCTTGTCAGCAGAAGTAGTAAAAAGTCTAATGCACATGTTTGGAACAGAACCAGTAATATAAAGCTACCTAGTAAATTCTTTCTCAGTTTAACTGACCTTTTCCCACCCAGAGACTAGGTAGCAAGCTCCTATTCCTCTGTGCCCCACACAATGCCACCTTTGCCTCTTTCTAATCCCAGCCTGGATTTTTCGGGAAACTTTCTTCTTTTCAGGATGCAATTTCTCCCCCAAAAATGAGAGATTAAGGGCCTAGGAGGCCGATTCCCTCCTAAATCTGCTCTTACCACTTTTTTTCACCATTCTCCTCAGAGCTGATTGGACATTGGCTAAAGATTTTATTTATTTATTTGTAATTTGCACTTACCTACGATTAGCCACTCAATCAACATACTTTTCTGGGGTCTCATACAACATCTTGGAACCACATGAAATTTATTTGCAGAAAGCTAGAATTGGGTTGGCTAATATGTGTTCAGTAGTTTATACACAACCACAGCCAAAATGGCTGGGATGTCATTTGAAAGATGGTACTTCCTCCCATCCATTTACCCTCCCTTGCAACAACACCCTGTATCCACATGTATCTTATGGAGAAAATGCAAAGCTGTGGACTTTCTGCTTTCCTCGTAACCCCAAGCACATTTTATCCTGCATTCTGAGTCCTACAAAACCAGGTATTTCATAAAGTTCTGAAGTCTCCTAGAACTCCAAATTATTTCATAGAATAAAGCTGTTTCATTAAAACAATACTTAAAACCATTACATAAAGCTCTGAAATTTTAGAGGCTCTGATTTACAGAGAAGTCTTAACAGAGCATCTTCTCAGCCTGCCCGGGTAGGGCATGCAACTACTGTACACTGATGGTACAATCTGTTTCTCCCTTGGAAGGCCCTTCCAACAATTTCTTTTACAAATTGAAATGTGATTCTGGAAAGAGGCAGAGAATTTGGATAGCCGTTACTTAGTCATTTACCCCGACATCATCTTTCTGAACAAAACTCCTTTCATGCTGCTTTCCTACCTCACAGGGAAAACATCCCAGTGTCTTCAATATCTTTCTCCTGAAAATAGGAAGGCCCTGTAGATACCAATTTACAGTACTTTCCTGTAGTACTTCAACAAGTAAATCTAGTCTGACCTAATCTTTTTTTTTTCTTGCCAGAAGAAAAACAGGTGATGGAAGACAATGTTTCACATAAACGCAGATTGAAAGCCAGGTTGGCGATGGCACTTGTGAATCCTGCACAAGCAAATTTGACTGCCCCCAAGTTTCCATTCTAAGATTATATGAATCAATCCAATTCCATGAAACCTTTAGTTCAGCTCTTATGGTTATTCCTGTTTATTTTCAGTCACAGAGCTCCTCCGCCCAAAGGACCAAAACATTTCAGCCAGATCAAAGCTTCAGACATAAAAAAACAAAAAACAACAACACCATCCCAGAAGGCTGAGCTGTACTGAGACTGCTCAGAAGGTACTTATTCATCCTTGTGTGCTGAGTGTTTAACTGGTATGGTTAAAAGATCTGCATGAGAAAACCATAGTGTGCAATCACAATAATAACCTTTTCAAGGAAAACAGAGTACAATTCAGAAGCTTTATATTGCCTCTTTTCTGTTGAAGAATGCAGTACCTGGGACTTAATTTTACCTGAAGCACCTAGGTGGGATGTAAGGCAGGGGGCCTGCAGTGCCAAATTCCCATGTAGAAAACTAAACCCAAGGAAAACTGCCAAAGCTCTGGAAACAGCTGGATAGTTATATACTAGATACTGTGGTATTCTTTCACCCATGACAATGTATTAACAACAATACAATTTAGCAATTAGGTTTGCCCTTGAAGTGGGCCCATTTACATTTTCAGCTGTACGTCCAGATTAAAGGCCCTCCAGTAGAAGCTGCTTGTTCTAAGTTGGGGATAGAGGGAATGAATAGCAACTCTGCTACAACACATTACGCTGTTCTTCCACAGAAAAGATAGCGCTATTTTAAGTATCAGCTAAAGCTGCTTATTCATGGAATCCCAGTTGTTTTCAGTGGAAAAATGAGCTGACCTAGATGAAAATGCTTTGACTCAGAATTTGAGGAAGCGAGTCTAAGAGCAACATTTACATAACGGTTATATGTTAATATTTGTAACAAATAATGCCTGAACATCTGCTAGCAATAGCAAAGTCACTGGCACGGAGGAATCACTTAGGAGTGGTCAAAATAAGATGTGTCTCCTATTTAGACAGAAAAGGAGTTGGTTGAAGGGGAAGAGAGGCTTGGTCACAAGCAAGCAGAAATCTTGAATGCAGGTTCATATGGAATCCATCTTTCCCAAGAAAGAATGGCATTTTGGGGTGGGGTCAAAGGGCATAAACGATGAGAAAATGTTACGAAAGAGGCTGCAATTTCCTGGGTTTTTCTCACATTCAGCTTTTTTGGCGGGGAAGGGGGGTGTTTATTAACTATGTAATCTATTTTATCTATTTTATCATTGTGGCATTTTGTATTCCCTGCCTTAAATAGCAGTAGAGGCATCTGCAGAGGTGGTCAACAACACTGAAATAATGGATGCCACCGGACAATGAAAGCTCAGCTCCCTTTTAATGTGCTTCTCCCACATAAAAGTGGGCAAGCTTTGATCGGCAAAACACATGCAGTCATTATGTGTCATCAAAAGTCACATTTTGTCATCATTGACAACCTGACTTGCTGAATATTAGTAAACTGTCCAACTGATTTGCCGCACCAGGAGTTAGAGGGCTTCTGAAGGCGCAACCAAGGAACAAGTGACCCTATACTCCTCCTCTGTCCCAAAGCAGAATGCAGGAATCAACTTGAGACAACCACAACCCAGGATTTGGGATCCAGTCAGGGAAATCAAATCTGGCCTCTAAATTATAGCTGAGCAAAATGCACTGTATTAGGCTTTAATGTAGTTGAATATAAGGAACTTAAGGCAACTGGAGTTGGGCTATTAAATATTTTACTTACCTTGAGTTCTGGGAATTATATTATGCACTCAGTACAGTAGAACATGTACGTTGTGTGTTTTCTCTATATTTTCAAGATCTATGGTTCCCCCAAATAAGAGTATCATTTAGCAAACCAGATTTCCCGAAGTCGGTTGACAATAAGTTGGACGTACAGTCCTTCCACTTGTTCCTGGAAAGTCACTGGTACATTTATATTCTAGTTTCAGCAATGCTCTGAAATCATAATCTCACCATCCAGTTGGGAGGCTTCATTAAAAAAAAGTATCTTGAAGCAGCTTGTTTGGAGCTTCTAAGCTGAATCATTCAACTTTACACAGAGGAGTAAACACACATTTCTTACCTCCAAAGGCAGGCCTCATGGAGAAATCATGGTCCTCTACTCTCAGAAGCCTTTTGCTGCTCCCTGGCCAAGTTTTGGTCATGTCGTAGTTCTTTTTATATGAATAACTATATTGAAAAACAAGAACACCAGGTATAATTTCTGGTAACTGGGAGAAGGACCACTTAAAAAAACTGAGGGGTAATTTGCTAAATACTGAAATTACATCTTTACAAAGGGATTCCATCAGAGGTAGGTTACCTCTGCGGTAACATCACGGAGCCGGTTCCATCAGTGTCTCTGTGGGTGCCGCCATCTTGGATTTTGCTTCTGCGCATAAGCTAATTTTTGCTTCTGCACATGCGCAGAAGCTAGCTTTTTATAGCTGTGCGCACATGCAGCACGACCTTAAGCGAACTGGCAGCAAAAAGAAGCAGAACCCACCCCTGGATTCCATGCACTGGAGTGACCGTGAAATGATTTATTATTTATTACATTTATATGCTGCCTGTCTCACTATCCAAAGTTGTCATGATGGAAGAGCATGCCAGCATATTGAGTTAGGTCTAAGTCCCAACATGGTACCTTTGTGCTAAATTGGGAATATAAAGAATTATCCTGAAGAAGCAGAGAAAACGTAGCATAAGAGATATCATATATCTGGATCTCTAGTTGTTCTGAGCAGAAGCGGAAATGATCCTCATGGTGTTAGGGTTGATGGGTATTATAGACCAACAAATTCCCAGGGCACTAGATCAGAGAAAACTACTTTAGTACTTTTTATGCTGACCAATACAACAGCAATTTATCTACAGGTAGTCCTTGAATTTCAACCATTCATTTAATGACTGTTTGAAGTTACAATGGCACTGAAAAGTGACTTATAACCATTTTTCACACGCACAACCGTTGCAGCATCCCCATGGTCACGTGATCAAAATTCAGATGATTCATATTTATGACCATTGCAGTGTCTCAGGATCACGTAATCCCCTTTTGCCATCTTCTGAGAAGCCAAATCAATGAGGAAGCCAGAATCATTTAACAACTGCAGTTAGCTGTACTTAACAACTTTGGCAAGGTGGTAAATGGGGCAAAACTCACTTAACAACTGTCTCACTTAGCAACAGAAATGTTGGGCTCAATTGTGATTACAAGTCGAAGTTACCTGTACTTTTAAGCAAAATAAGATCTCGTGTATGAATATATAATCTGATTGTATCTGTAGTTAAGGTTCCTTCTTCAGAATCAACTTTAATGTGTTCATTAAGCTATCTCTCCATGCAATTGGTCTGATTGATTGAATAGGTATCCATAAATCCAAAGGTTAACTCTTTCCATTCATTGTACGTATATATTATTAATTGCCTGAATTCATGCAAATAAAGATATACAGCAACAGGTCCTATAAAAGGCACAGTTAGACATAACTGAATGAAATTTTGGTGGTGTAAACCCAACAATATGAACTTTGAATTCAGTGTACTCTGTTTAAATGAGTGAATAATAAAGATAAACAAGGCTGCACTGTACTAGATAGCTAAGTAATCTGATTCTTCTAATGCTCCTTCAAATGGGTATTTGACCAAGGATATAAAATCCAGATGATTATTAGATAGCAGCAAAGAGATGCAAAAAGCTTACTATCAGCTATCATCTATCACAGTGTTTCTTAATTTCAGCAATTTTAAGATGTGTGGATTTCAACTCAAAGGATTCTCCAGCCAGCAGATCTAGCAATTGGCTGGATCTTCAAAGCTCAAATCTGGTGGCCCTGTTAGTATGGAGATAGCTAGGCATTAACAGTTCTTCAGGAAAAGATACTGACTTGCCTCACTCCCAAACTACAGAACAAATTGCTAAGTAGGTATTGTTCATAATCTTGCTAAATATCTGATCCTTGGGCTGATTTGATATTGGAACTGTAAAATTATACAAAATATGCACTAAATGAATCTACATTCTTCTTTAACTGTATGGGTGTATGTATACAGGTAGTCCTAACTTACAAACAGTTCATTTAGTGACTGTTCAAAGTTACAACGGTAAAAAAGGACTTATGGCTATTTTCCACACTTACAACCATCCCCATGGTCACGTGATCAAAATTCAGATGCTTGGCAACTGGTTCATATTTTATGACCTTTGTAGTGATCTGGAGTCATGTGATCATCTTGTGACCTTCTGACAAGCAAAGTCAATGGGAAAGCCAGATTCACTTAACAACTGTGGTAAGAAAGGTCATAAAATGGGCCAAAATTATCTTAACTGTCTCACTTAGTAACAGAAATTTTAGGCTCAATTGTGGGTCATAAGTTGAGGACTGCCTGTATATCATAATTCGCCACATGTCTGCTCCACTAAAATATGGTCAAAACCTCTGAAGTTTGAGAACAGGATTTGTACTATGTATTTTTAAAAATGGTGTTTTCCAAAATTTTAAAATTGTGCAGAAAGTTCCAAAGTTATTTACAATGAGTTATCTCCAAGAATATGTGCATTATCTATAAAACCAAGAGAAAACTTAGTTTGCAGCATCAAATCTGCATGTCATTGAAGAAAAACAGATTTAAGTTTAAAACAATACATAACCGTTTTCATCCAACCAATTTTACTGTTGAAATAGTAGGAAAAGGAAGGGTTTACATAGCCCAATTCCCTGTGAAATAACATTGCCGTATGCATGCATTGATTAACAGCTTGATAGCAGATTAAAAACAGATTAACCAGAGTCAACCATCTGGGCATTTCTGATGCCACTTATAAAGGCCATCTTCAACTTGTCTTTTTCCTCCTCCTTCCTTGCACAATCTTCCATCTTCCCACAGAAGAAATCTTTGGGAAAGTGACTTCAAGGTAGGGTAACCTTAACTCTTAAGGTTAAACCTTAGTGTGCTCTACCTGAGCAGCAATTAGAGGAAAGTCTTGCACTTTGACAGCCTCTTCTTTAGGCTTGATCTGTCTACTCAAGACCACAGAAGTCCAGGTTGAAGAGCCACAAGAAAAGAGGGTAAAATAATTAAAACTGCCCCAATTACACCATAACAATATACTAGTCTTTTGCTCACACATTGCCTGGCGAGCAATATTTGTGTTTCTGTTTAAATTACATCTAGTACACATGATACAAAATAATGTTATTCAACTTGTTTCCTCTTTAGTATTTTTTCTTTTGGTGGGTTCATTTCCTCTTTCTTGTAGTTTAGTCCTTTTCTTGGATTATTTCTCAGTGCATGCACAGATACAGGTAGTCCTCAATTTACGACCACAATTGAGCCCAAAATTAATGTTGCTAAGTGAGAAATTTGTTAAGTGAGTTTTGCCCCATTTTACAACTTTTTTTTGCCCCATTTGTTAAGTGAATCATTGCAGTTGTTAAACTCAGTTGTAACTCTGTTGCTAACTCTGTTGTTAAATGAATCTGTTTTCCTCACTGACTTTGCTTGTCAGAAAATTGCAAAAGATTATCACAGGACCCCGAGACACTGCAAACGTCATAAATGCGAGTCAGTTGTCAAACATCCGAATGTAAATCACATGATCATGGGAATTTTGCAATGGTTGTGTGAAAAATGGTCATAACTCACTTTTTTCAGTGAAGTGTTGTAAGTCAAGGACTACTTGTACTCTACTTACAACCAGTTACTTAGTAACCTTTGGAAACTACAACAAACCTCACCAGGGCAACTTGCAACCCAGATCTGAAATTTCAACACCCCCCCCCTCCCATTGCAGTCACATGATTGAATTTGGGCACTTAGCAACCTGCCCATTTACGGCTGGTTACAATGACCCTTGGTCATGTGACTTAAATTTATGATGGGTTTTTTGGTCATTTACTTCTGCTTTTGGGCAAATGAATCAATCAATCTCATTATGAAAATGGATTTGCTTAATTATTTATTTATTTATTTTATTTCATTTTTTTGTCAAACACGTATAAGATAACAGATATAGATATAAACATGATTATGAATACAGGATAAGGATACGAATAAATGGGGACAGGGACGGCAGGCACGTTGGTGCGCTTATGCACGCCCCTTACATTTATTGTTTGATAAATTATATCATTTGCTTAATTATAGTTAATCACTTAACTATGGTGATTCAATTATTGACCACCACAAAAAAGGTTGTAAAATTCAGGCTTTGTCACATTGTGACTCACTTAACAGGCACAATTTACCACTGTAATTCCAAGCTCAATTATGATGATAAATTGAGGACTGTCAAAACACTGGCTTTTCCCCAAAGAATCTTGGGAACTCTAATTTGGCAAGGATGCTTAGAAACATGCTCGTTAAACTACATCATTTATGTGCTAGAAGTAAGGCCACCTAACATCAAAGTACATAGATCGCTTTATGAGTAGATAGGAAAAGCCTTGAAAATTTGCCTTCTCTTCCCAACTGAAATGAGAAAAGCTGCACCTGAAGGACCACTTGGCTCATTTTACATATTTTACTAATACATTCTGCATGATATTATGGATAGAATACTAAATATTTACTTATGGCTGCTGGGTGCTCTCTAAGCTTGGCTGTTTGCAGATGTTTTTTTTTATCCAACTAAGTAACATAGAGTGAAGTGAATCATTGCAGTTCACCTATTTACAGGTGAAACTTGAAAAATTAGAATTTCGTGCAAAAGTTCATTTATTTCAGGAATGCAACTTAAAAGGTGAAACTAATATATGAGATAG
>JANHFT010001368.1:327605-341981 GCA_032467955.1 Pseudoxenodon macrops
CCTATCAATTGTGGAGCCGACCGGCAACAAGGAGCCACAGCAGAGGGATGAAAGAGCCACATGCAGCTCCAGAGCCATGGGTTGCTGACCCATGCTCTAGGTATATAGGTAGGTAGTCCTCGATTTACAACAGTTCACTTAGTGACCATTTGAAGTTATAACAGCACTGAAAAAAGTGAGTTATGACCATTTTTCACATGAATGACCATTGCAGCATTCCCATGGTCCTGTGATTTACATTCGGATGCTTGGCAAGTGGTTCATATTTACGACTGTTGCAGTGTCCTGGGATCATGCGATCCCCTTTGGCAACCTTCTGACAAGCAAAGTCAATGGGGAAGCCACTTAACTATCGTGTTACTAACTTAACTGGTTCACTTAACAAATGTGGTAAGAAAAGTCGTAAAATGGGACAAAACTCACTTAACAAATTTCTCACTTAGCAACATAAACTTTGGGCTCAATTGTGGTAGTTACGTTGAGGACTACCTGTATTCTAAAAAGGTAAGTCGCTCAAAGGAAAACAGCTTTCTTACTTGATTATAAGCACATTAACAAATGGAAAGTGATAGGGAAGTTGGAAGAAAAAGTAATGAGGAACTACAGCTGATGACAAAGAAGCTGAAAGCAAATATTTACAAACAGTCCCTTCAGAAGCAAGCTGCAATAAATTCAGTGGCACTTACTTTTAGATTCATGTAAGAGTCAGAAAAAACAAAGACCGTAGGGACATGAAAAAACCCTCAGTGGTTTTAATCAAGGCTATTGGGAGGACCAATAATGTCAAAATGGTAGATGCAACAGAGCAACTGAAGGCTTTTAACATGTGCAATAGATGTTAAAAGGGGGCAGGAGTTTCATTGTCCAGTCATGCCTGTCATTTTAACACAATTGATCCACTCCCATGGATATCGCTGCTTTTAATCAAATGCTAACATGTACAGTCTTAGACTTACAACCACAACTGAACCCAAAATTTATGTCATTAAGTTGTTAAGAGACAGTTAAGTGAATTTTACCCTTTTGCGACCACAGTTGTTAAGTGAATTACTGCAGTTGTTAAATTAGTAACACGGTTGTTACGTGAATCTGACTTCATTGACTTTGCTTGTCAGAAGGTGACAAAAAGTGACCACATCACTCCAGGACACTGCAACTGTCATAAATATCAGTCAGTTGCCAAGTATCCGATCACATGACTTTGGGGATGGTGCAACTGTTATAAGTGTGAAAAACGGTCATGTCACTTTTTTCAGAACCGTTGTAACTTTGAACGGTCACTAAATGAACTGTTGTAATTTGAGGACTATCTGTATTTAAATAGGTTTCTAGTTGCACCTAAGCAATATTAACTTGACTTTTCCAAGACTGTGCCTCATTTATGAAATACCCACCATTTCACTGGTGATGGTATCCTGGAATGCTGGAGTTGTAATTTCTTGTTGGTGTTCAGAGGAACTTCCAAGGTGATTAAATTCTGACACATCTAAAGGTTCAGTAACAGATTTTCTAGATGAATTACCTTCAGCCTTAAGCAAAATGAGAAAACACCATAAATTATTACATCAAAGGGACACTGAAATTCTAATCAATTATGGGGAACAGATGTTATGTAATGCATTTCTCTTGCAACATTATTGAACATTTTGTATATCTCTCTGCTTAGGCACCTTGTTAAATTTAGAAGAACATGTTATTAAACAAGGCAAGCAATTCTGAAATAGATTGATTGAAATATGACAAATAAATCAAGTTGTCCTTTTTTGTTTTTAGTTTATTAAATCCCCGAAGAGCAAACAAAAAAAAAAGCATATCCATAAAATATAAAAAATGCTAGATATTAGGAAGTGGCAATGAGATGAACTCCAATTGAATGCCAGATCAGTCCACAGATTGGCTTTCTATTCCCATGGGAAGAAAACATTATTCAAGTAACCCTAACCTCTCTGAATTGCTTGCAGCATTATTGACTTTGAGAACCTGCTGTGTTTTCTCTTGTGCAATAGCTGCTCAGGAGGGAAAAGGGCTTGTTCACTTATAAATATAACCAGTTAAAGTAAAGGTAAAGGTTTCCCTATCCAGTGGTGTCCGACTCTAGGCCATGGTGCTCATCTTTGTTTCTTGGCCAAGGGAGCCAGCATTGTCTGAAGACATTTTCTGCGGTCATGTGGCTAGTATGACTATGTGCCAAAAATGCATGGAACACTGTTACTTTCCCATGGAAATGGTACCTATTTATCTACTCACATTTTCATGCTTTCAAACTGCTAGGTGGGAAGTAGCTGAGGCAAGGAACAGGAGCTTGCCCCATTGCCCAGCACTCACGTCTTGAACCTGGGCTATCAGCTTTCCAGCTGACAAAGCTTAGCATCTTTAATCGTTGAGCCATCGTGCCCCACAACCAGTTATAATATCGGTATTTCCAGAATGCAATCTATCTAGCCCCACTCTTCCTTCATCTTACAAAAAGCCCTCTATTATTCCCACTTCTCTTTTTTCTTCTAGAAAACTGGATCCGCTTCAAAACTAACCACTGGGCTGCAGTCACCCATCATTTTTATTTTCTCAGAAGTGTCATAAGGTCTATCTGGGACATGGAAGCTTTGCAGAATATGCATGCACACAGATAATACAGAACCTGGCAAGCACCACACACTTGCATCCCTAAACATCATATGGAGGATTTCAGCTCTACACCCAGAGTCCTGCACGATTTGTTTAAACAAGGTAACAGAATTTCCAGCCACATATAAAATTCTGGTCTATAGCTATGTTTGCATTATTTTTATTATTTAAAACACAATGGGGATATTGCTTCTGAAGTCACCAAGGGATTTTATGATAACTTGAAGGCACAGTGATAGTCTACTTAAAAATGTTAACTTTTCTCAAAGTTTTATTTGTTTTTAAAAAAGCAACCAAAGCAACACTTAAAAATCCTGCTTTGCAAGTTAGTCTCCCTACAGAATTGTAATTGGTTATTTTTTGTAAAAATTGGCACCCAACTCTTTCAGCAGGATTATAATTGTAAAACAATAGGATGCATCAAATTAAGTGCATGAAAAATACTCCAATAACAATGAGAAATTGGTATGATTCCTTATCCTTCTTGAAACCTGCTACAACTTGCTCCTGAGCACTGGAGAATTATTTGGAATATGTTTAGAGAAAAGGGGAATATGAGGAAAAATTAAAATTCTGCTATGGGCGTGGGACCTGATGTATTTCACGAAGCATATTAGATGTATCAATTTTTAAATCAAACATAGCTAAGAAAGAAGGCAGAGTTTGAATTCTGTGAAATGGAGACAGAACAATGACTTTCAGGAGAAATTTTCCCCTTTAATCCATGTTACTTTGATTGGTATTATCTGCTGGACAGCACTAATCTACCTCCCTAGGTATTGTCCTACACATCAAAGTAATCAGGAGAAAACAAGAGCAAATAGTTATTTTACTTTGAAATTGATTTGCCTGGCAAGTTCCTTGGCTTCTTGGTCAGCCTGGCTTGAGGCACTCCCTGAAGTTAATGGTAAGAGGACTTCTTTCATAAGTGAGCCACATCCTTCACAATAGAAATCTTGAGACCTAGGGAATAATACCAGGCCATATGTTAATTTAACAATCAGCAAGCATCAACATGACATATTGCATGCAATACTAAGCCTTGCTTAGCATTAACCTTGGATAAACGACTTATCTGTGAAATGTGTGGTCTGTTCGTGAAGGCTCAATTGGGGATGCAGCAGTGAACACAAGCTGGCAGAAGATCACATCTTTCCCCAGACAACTGCCAGAGTAGTTCTGTTTATATATCTGCTGCATAACTGTATGCCCAGATGTTTAAGATTGTAAAAAGAGTAGAAAACAAGCCGTCATCTGTAATTCTACTTTTAGAGAGTCATTTAGAATTAAAGTAGAGCCAACAAAATATATTCTAAAGCAGTAATTCATTTCTAATAAATTTTACAACCTGCTCAATGATGAAACACTCTCATTTCCTTCCTTCCTTCCTTCCTTCCTTCCTTCCTTCCTTCCTTCCTTCCTTCCTTCCTTCCAAATAACTAACCAACCACCAGCCAACATTTTATCCACATACATCAGAATAACTCTTAATCTAGGTTGGTTTTGTGCCCCAGCTAAATTTTAACTGATTTACAAAGATGCAAAATAGGAGGGAAAGTCACCCAGGATGAAGTCATGATTGCTTCAATAATTTGCAGAATTCTAACTGTTCAACAAATCATATAGGAAACAAATCTTGGTTTCTTTGAAATATAAACACAACCTGAATAACAGGGTATTATTGTCAATTAAGTATGACAAACAATACATTAAAATGGCAATACTAACTCAATGGGATTTACTTCTGAAACAAGACTGACCAGTTAATTAGTGCATTTGCATGACACAATAAGCCAGAATACTTCCCCATCAATCTTCTCATCTGGTCTTTCTGCCAACAGAAACAGCTAAAAAAAATTTATTTTATAACTTGTTTGTCTACTTTTTTTCCTTCTCCTACCCAGATAGAGTTAGAAGTCATTGCTTGCCCTGACTTGACTAGGCAGAAAAACCAAGGATGTTTCTTCACATTTCATGGAAAATAAATCACAGACCATGATTTGTTAGCTGCTCCCATGGTCAAGAAAAGGCAAACAGAAACAGTCAAGCAATGTGCACGAAGGACAGGTTTAGCTATGGGTTTTCCAGAAAATGTAATGCAAACTAATATGATCTGAACTGCCATTCTTTTCTGAAAGTCCATAGACTGCATAAATATTTAAAACACATTATTTTCTGTGAAAAAATTCAGCCTATTTTATGAATTTTGCATTATATTCAAAATTACATTTTAAAAAAATCAAAAGCTCTGATATCGAAAAAATAGTTTGTTGGAGAACTGGATACAATGTTAGGGAATAAGCAATAAAGTTATATGCAATGTACTTTTGGCTTTTAATTTTTTAGAACCATTGTTTAATAAGCAAACATCACGCAATCACCACTCCATCCTGAAGTAAACATATTCTGCGTAAAATTTTGATCCTAGTAAATTTTCCATTCCTGGAAAATTTCTACTCACAGAAAACCACTTTTTTTTAAATCCAGGCTATACTTGAACAGAGCTCTTGACTTAAGTACTGTGGACTAAATAAAGAACAGTATGTAATTGACTAGTTCCATTTTATAAAGGAAAAAAAATCACAAAATATTATGATTAAAGAACAAACATATCACACCACTGTCTTCTCAGACAAATAGATTCAGATAGTTTTAAAAACTAGGACCAGATGGCTATTCATTTTACTAATTAAAATTTCATTTCCTATCTAGAGACTTATTGATCAATTAGGTAATTTTGCAAAATCAATTTTCTTGTCCTAATAAATTAATTTAAGGCTGAAATCCTGGGCTTGAGTGGTACCATTCTACCTGATTTCCAGCTGAAAAGGAGGGGCTAAGTCTACTGAATCTCTGGGTGGCAATATTGAAGTGACCACAAATTTGCCGAATTTCAATCCCATGGGTGTCCTAGGTCCCAGATTTTTGATGCATTCTGTAAATTAGTCAATCTTCGTTCCAAAATTGTTGCCTTCTGATGCAGTGTTTTGCCCAGTTAAAGACAAGACAGCTTTAGTAGTATATAGTGTTGTCACTGTCTATATAAGATACTTGAAAAAGCTAATAATGGAGCCAAAACAGGATCAAATGCCTAATTCCATGGCAACAAAAATTTGAGATTACAAATAGGGAAGAACCTAATGGCAGAGTAAATAGAAATTTTGATACGTGATTCTAGAAGCATCAGTAATACAGCAGGTTTTATCACACATCAGTAAAAGCCTCTGGTATTATGATACAATGGGATTAAATGTGACTATAATCTAAGACGTTTATAATTTCATAGTCCAAAAAAAGAAGAATCTCAGTGGGTATTTGGAATAAAAATCTGCTGAAAATTTTCTAGAAAAAAATAGATGTTCTATCAGAAATTAAGGGGGAAAGGAGATGCTTTATTTCTATCAGAAGTTGTCAAAATGAAAATCATACTTAGTGACCTATGCAAAAAGGCATTATCTGTGCTGCCCCAAAAAATTCTGTGCTGCCTCTCACCTGCCCAAAAAGATTTGGATAATAAGTGGTTAAAAACTAGGCAAGTTGAAAGGAGAGGAATCAATATAGGCTAAAAAAAATGATAAGTCTAAGAACATAAGGCTTTTGCTACTCCATTTCTCCCTGCCTTCTCACAGATAACCCCCAGCATGTTTACAAGCAGTTTTCAAAAGGTTGTACTACCTTGATTTAAAGCATACTCTCAGATACCGAAAGGCCTGAAACTCAATTTCAAAATCCAAGAACATTTTTATTCAGAAATACAACTGAGCATAACTGTTTATTTCACACAAAACATAATCCATACTTCTTAGCAAGTGCTCTTCTTTCTTCAGGTGTGTAATCTAAAGATCCTATGGCTCCTTCTCCTTTTGTTGGCATAAATCCAATAATAGCAAGCAAGGCAGTTCTTACTGTAATAAAAATAACTAATTAGAATTATATATATAGAGAGAGAGAGAGGAGAGAGAGAGGAGAGAGAGAGAGAGAGAGAGAGAAAATGAATTATAAAATCTGCTGTACTGAGGTACTATGGTCTTTTTAACAGCAGAGATTTGTTTCTTTATCAAACTTTTCTCACTGCCAATAATAGTTGATACTTACTGCTCCAAGATGGCTGCCATGTTTCAGGATGATGTCCTGAGATGCTTAAACAAATTTTCTTTCCTACTTCAAATCTACCATTGGCCTTAAAAAGACAAATTGAGAGTGGAAAAAATTATTTTATTAAACTTTTTTTTTTAAACTAAGATTTAGCATTACTCACTTTGTGGCATATGGATTTGAGGCGTGTCATGCTTGTGGTTTTGTCAGATATGGAATGACAGAAAAGCAGGAAAAAACAGCTCAGTTGTGGCCTGTGTTGTGACTGTATTGTCACAGTCTTAATGAGCTGACCTGGCTACTATCAAGGGTTGGTGTGGAAAAGTTTTAAGTAAGCTGTCCCATTGGCAGAGTATGGAGTAAGATAAAACTGCTTTTCCAGCATACATGATTAAAAAGTATTTATGATTTCCTAAATAATTGGTCTTTTTATTATTTTAATCTGTTTATTATTTTAATATAGTAAAAATCTCAATACCAATAAAAAAGAAACAACTGGAATGGTCCTAAATACCAGTTGTTGCTGCTGATAATCATTTCCAAAAATTTTAAACTTATTTTTCCTTTGCATGCAAAGGAATGCCCCATCCATTTTTCAAACATTTCCAATTCTTCTCATATAAAAGAGAAGATAACTGCCAGTTTCCCTGAATAGAGGGTTAATTAATTTTTTTAACTGTTAGATGAAAACATGACCCTGTGCTTCATGGTGATTTTACTACTGAAAATTTCATACTGGTATGTCATTGTTGTGAACCATGCCTGATGCAGTGGATATCATACAAGGGAGGGGAAAAATGATTATAGCTTAATCCTAAAAATCCAGTGAAACTTAGTGGCTGTGTGTTGACAGTGAAAGGTTAGGAAAAACAATTAATTTTTTTCTTTAAATTATTTTACATATTAAGTAACTGAGACTTTTAACAATTATTTAATAATCTAACAAAGCATTTGTGGTTTTCTAGCTGACATCTGAAGTTTGTTACCGTTAAGAGAATAATACTTGGTGGTTTCATAGGATATTCTGGTGGTAGCACTATTCTTCCATGATAAACTCCTCCATCAAACTCTGAATCTGGAGGACCTCTTACAGTGAAATGCCACTCAAAAAGATTGTCCTACAAAAGAAAAAATGAAAATATAAACAGCCAATCACTTTCACTCAAAAATACATCAAATTAAATTTGAAGTAACATTTCCCTGACTGCCATCATTATGGTTAAATAGGCCATAACTGTCATATTAAAGTTTATTTCCTTGAATCAACAATCTGACTTTACCATCCCAACTTAATAGTCCCACTCAGTTGCTACCGGTAAGCAAGTCACCACAGATTGTTAAGCAAGACATAATCATGTCTTCCGATTTCACTGCCAGTTTCTCTATTGACTCTTGCTTGTTGGAAGTCAGTTGTAAGGCACGAAGATTGCAATCACATGACCATGAGATGCTATGATGGATGTAAATAGGATGACAGTCATAAAACTACATTTTCAGCTCTGACCTAACTTCAAATGGTTGCTAAACAGGGCAGTTGTTTAATGAGATCTACCTGTACCATTGTTTTCTAGGGCTACTTGTTTAAGGGCCATACTCAAAATTGGTTGGGGCAGAAAAGCTATCAATAGTTACCAATAAAAGTGAATATTGTACATACCATAGGTGAGGTCAGGATTTTCCACCTGTGCTGGACAGAACATTGAGTGTTTTATTTTTTTAAAAACTACCATAAGCTTTTCTTAGGGCATATATCTGTTTACTTTCCATCAGAAATGGTTAGCAGCCATTGTGCTGATTTTTGACCATTATGATTGAAGGTGGTGGGGAGAGGGCACTAAAAAGAGGTTCAGAGGCAGAATGTCCATGCTTGCCTCCTTCTAATTCTCTAAATTTAATTTCTCCAAATCCCTTCTAAGACTCATAATGTAGAAGGCTGCGGTATGGGGTCTCACAAATGACTATCTCTCCGCATGTATTGCATCGGCACACGTAACACTTTACCAGCGTTCATTGGGGACATGTGTGCATTTTCGGACAAAATTTCATTGTGATGGTTGAGCAGGGACTCCCCAGACCACTTGACGTGGAATGACCCTTAGCCATGAATTGCATGCAGAATGGGCATCCACTAACCTCCAAAGGCTGGGCATGATAATGGTCGGTTGCTTCTTTCAGTTCAGCAGCTTCTTTCATTAAACGTTTTACAGCTGCAAGGGGAAAAAAAACAGTATATGACTAGGTGAAGTATTACTAACTATTGGCTGAGCACATCAAAACTTATTCCCAACACTCAATGATAAAGTTCCAAAATGTACATTTGTCTCTCAAACGTCATGTTTAGAAAGAGATAGTTAACTTGACCTTAAACCATGATAATATTAAATGATATTATACTCTAGTTATTTAATGGGGAAAATATTCATATCCTGAAGGGCAATAGAACATCTGAAAATAAATGTAATTTGGAAGCTTTTGTTTCAGTAATTGGATTCAGACTAATCTACAAAGGAAACATTTTAATGTTTCCAAGTTTGCTAATCACATAGGTGATATTTTTAATTGTTGTAAATAAAAAAGGAAGGCAAGGCAAGAGGTCAATCAAATACTCATAATGGAATAATGGAATAAAAATGATGTTCTGTCAGAGGAATTAGAATCCCAAGCACTCCTTGTATTACTTAAGAAAAAGATGCACAAAGGAATGATCAAACTTTCCTTTTTGGGGAATGATACATGCTACAACTAAACTGAATGTAATTGCTCCCCAATCTTTGGGGAGAGGGTTTATGGAGAAATTTTTGAGAAATGCTGGGGTGAATCTGAAATGAAAAGCTAAGCTTAATGGATCCTCACCATAACTATGCAAACACATTTTTGTTAGTTCTATTTAGATCTTGGCTCAAATACTTCTCAGGTACAATTGCAGTTCACTGGGGTCACTTATTAATCAAAGAAATTGACACAATATTTGAAAAGGCATAAGGGAGTTTTGTCTTTGGAAGCGGCCATGCCTGACTAAACCATACTGTTGCCAAAAAACCTGCATAGATGCGTTCAGACCACGAATCAAAATCAATCTAAAGGAGACTGTTGTCAGCCCTGGTGTGTCTGGCGGTGCGGGGCTGCCATTTTGGCGGGGAACTGAGAAGCCGGGATTGCCAAAACAAGGGGACCTGAAAACAACACAGCTACCATGACGCTTAACCCACCAAACTGCAGAGCCCACACCAGACATGTTGCCACTGCTGACATCAATACTGAACAGCTAAAACGGCTGAAACCAAAATGGACGCTTGCACGGAGGCGCACTGAGTGTGGCTGATCATGGAACTGTGCTGGCCTCCCTGCTCAATGTTTACTGACTCGGCTTAGGGAAGAATAGAGGGTAGGGCGAGCACGTGGGTGGCTGGGCAGGGCTAGAGAACATTTAAAACGGTGGGACAATTACTGGACGGTTAGTCCTCAGTTTGAATTTCCTGTGAATGGATGTCAGTTCATGCCAGTGTTTGTGAGGGAGATAAAAAATACTCACTTCAGAACTGTGATTTTGGGGTTTTTTTCCTCACGTTTACATCGGAACCTGTCAACTGTCAGGAACTCCAAATAATCAGAATTAAAATACAGGTAGTCTTTGATTTACGACAATTGAACCCAAAGTTTTGGTTGCTAAGGAAAACAGTTGTTAAATGAAGTGCCTGATTTATATGAATTTTTTGCCACAATTAAACGAGTCACTGCAGTTAATAAATGAATTGTGTGGTTGTTAAATGAATCTGGCTTACCCCCATTGACTTTGCTTGTAGGAAGCCAACTGAGGTTACAAATGATGATCACGTGACCCTGGGATACTACAAGCGTCATAAATATATGCCAGTTGCCAAACGACTACATTTTTATTATGGGACCATGCGGATGCTGCAATGGTCATATATTGAAAACCGGTCATAAGGTACTTTTTTCAGGGCCATTATAACTTCGAATGGTCATTAAATAAATGGTTGCAGGTCAAGGACTAATTGTACTTTTAATAAAAACAGCTTGTTATTAGGTATTCCTGCAAGGGTAAAAAGAATTTTTGAGTGGGCTTGCTTTTCACATTATATTTATTTGTTTATTGTCATTGTACGTATATACACAGTATACCCATACAATGAAATTCGTAATTATACAAATTATGCAAATCATAAAAATCATAATGCCTTGTCCTCAGATGAGAGATTGCCACCTGCTGGATGAAAACATTTTGTTCTTCGTCTAGATTACGAAACAGAACATTAACAGACATTAATAGACAGTCAAAAATTATACTAAATAGAAGACATAGGCTTTTAAAATAAACCTGAAGACTTTGCATTTTCAACTCTTGGCAAGCATTTATGTGTAAAAGTTTGTCAAGAATTACACTTATCAAGGTAATTCAAACTCTAGGAGCAAGTATTGTACCATTACAAATATACTCATTATTTTTAATAGTATGGTTCAGTAAAATAATAAACATTAATAATGCCTCATATTGCACACACACACAAAAAACCTTAACTTCAAATTTAAGCCACATACTATACTTATTTATCCATTTATCCATGTATACCCTATATAAACATTCAAATTGTAAATTGACATATACCGGTAAAAATTTAATAAGGCAAAAATCAATGGGCCTTATTTTGGTCATATTTCAACATTTATATAGCCTACAAGAAATAAAACAATATTTTCATGGGTTTTAGGGTGTGTTCAAGTCAGTTTTTTACTGGGGCAACTACCTGAATAAGTCCCTGCAGTTTTCTTGGCAAAGTTTTTTTAGAAGTTGTTTACATTACCTCCTTCTCTCTCTCTCTCTCCCCCCCCCCTGTGTGTGTGTATGAGGGAGAAGGACAGGGGGAGAGGGGGGAGGAGAGAGAGAAAGAGAAACAGAGGCCCAAGGTCACTCTTTTGGTTTCCTGCTAAAGGTGGGGCGAGAACTCACAGGAAGAATTGTAGCTAAAATCTCAAATGCATGAAACTTTTTAACCAAGAAAATTACTTGGATTGGAAATGGCATTCAGGCAGCTGCATATTCAGAAGCACTTTTTCATAAAGGCCTAAGATAGAATTTCCCCTTTTTCACCATTATTGTGCATTCAGCTATGCACTGCGACCTTAACTTTTTTAGCCTGGATAGCTACAAAGTCTTTCTGAAACAAATGTCCCTTTAAAAAAAAAGGTAGAACAGTATGTTTTGCTCGTTTAATGTAAACAGCCTGTTGATCTACTCCTTCTCAAACAAAAGACATGGAAACCAAACCCAAAACACAAAGGTCTCTAGCCTGCTGCATCACTCAGAAGAAAGAAGCACAATTATTTTAACTTTCATTTCAGTATAAATAGGGTGCCACATCTGATACACAACAATCACTGACATTGGTGTGGCTTCATATATTTTCTATAATAAAGCTAGTTATCCAAACTTTTATCCCTTTGGAAATCTCTTGATGTTTTTGCCTTGTCAGTCAAGAACAGGGCTGATAGAAGCAATTCTGCATTATATAGTAAGAAAATATATTATTTTCTTGCAGTTCTATCACTCTTATCTTTATAACTTCAGTGTAAGTGCAAATAAGTAGTTTATATACTTTCCTTATCTTAAAAAAAACAACAGCTTTTATCTGTTTGAATCTGTGTAACGTAACTTTTATTATTTATATCACACTTTTATTATTTAAGAACTTAAGATGCAAGCATATCTATGGTAGTAATCCTTCCTCCTTGTATTTTTCCCAGAACTACCCTGTGAGGTGGATTGGGCTGAGAGGGACATGGGCCCAAAATCACCCAACTGGCTTTCATGCCTAGAGTGGGACTAGAACAGTCTCCTGGTTCCTAGGCTTAATCACTTAATCATAACCAGGGTTGTTAAACCACGGGTCAGATGCATCACGTGCAAGCCATGCCCACCCCAGTTGCGTAAATGGGAAAACATCCCAAAACGTCACGTGACGGCAATGTGATGTGTGCACTAGACCAACGCTGACACTGGCTCTATTACTATAGCTAACTGAGTTTATCTTTTCTTTTAAACATTACATTTGCGGGAATGTGGACTTCCTTCACTTTTATGGATAGAGCGTAACGCTGTGAGGGCTAATCAAATTCTACATTTCCAACTTGGCTAGATGTATAACAATTAGCGGGGATTATTCCTATGTACAATTAATATCTGATGCTATTATCAGACAGGTATAATACAGTGCAGCTTTAACATAAGTAGCTCTAGTTGGAAAATGATACCGTAGTGGGCAGCGATAATTATGGTAGCTTTCATTCTTGATAACAGCATCTTGGCTTTACATATTTTTCTTCTTTTCCATTAAGACTATTTTTGTTTTTCTACTCAGAGCAGATGGAATATTTTTCTGTGAATGCATAGTCATATGGTAACATTTATTCTGAGGAAGACAGAGACGCATGAAATGCAATGGTCACTCTTCCAGCAAATGAAATCTGAACACATATTCTCCTGAGACAATTGTTAATCTGCCAGATCTGATTTCTATCTGTCCTATCATGACATTTTTTGTTGCATAGAAGTTATGTCATTGTTGAATATTATATTTTATAGGAGAGTTCAAAAAAGGAAACTGAATAGCTGAAATATTTAGAAGTTCTGGATGCAGCATCTGTCCTTGTGTCTTCAGGATACTAAAAAGGAGAGGGACAGGGAAGAAGGGAAACAGAAGATAGATAACACTAAAGTCAAAGTACATTTAAATAATCTCTTACACGATATTCACTGGACTTCCCCGAAATAAAATAATAGGAAGATATCCTGAACATGACATTGCAGTTCTTCAAGTAAACAATGAAAAACACCACCATAATAATCCAGAAATTTTACATCTGCATAAAAGCTTAAGTCTGCTGGATTATCTTTTGACAACACTGCACCATTTTTTTTAAAAACCAGAATCAATTGTACATGCCCCATCGAATATAGGCATATCCACTCAATTAATATCCTCTACATTTGGCAGTGGAACTGATAGTGCAATATTGTGTAATCATGCCTTTATTTTTAATGGTTCTTTAAAACCTTTTAAGGTTTTAAGGATGGATAGATAGATAGATAGATAGATAGATAGATAGATAGATAGATAGATAGATAGATAGAGAAGATATAGATAGATAGATAGATAGATAGATAGAGAGATAGATAGAGAGAGAGAGAGAGAGAGAGTATATTATATAGGTATTCATGAGATCAATAACAGAAGTTGGACACAAGAACGAAACTAAGAGTCCTTCTTCCCGCTCCCCTCCCACCAACCTCCCGATGGGTTCCGGGGTTCTTGTCCAGCTCCCCTCACTGCCTCTTTAGGGAAGTCGGCAGCCAGAGACAGAAATACAAGCCACGTCCCTTGAGTGGAGGAAAGGTCCTGATGGGGGAAACGTCGGAGCAGCGTCCAAGAAAGCTCAGAAGAAGGTCCCCTTTCACGTACCAAACGGGAGCGATGCAAAAGGCAAGACGGAGCCACCGCCGGCTCCGGCCTAGCCGTGCACCAAAGCCTCGGGCTCGCGTTGGCGGTGCCTTCCTCCCCACCCACCCCCGCCCCGGCGCTGTCAGCCACCCTCCTGCCTCCCGCAAAAGACTTCCGCGCTGCCTAGCGCCTGCCGGCT
>JANHFT010001368.1:383010-401749 GCA_032467955.1 Pseudoxenodon macrops
TGATTCCAGATTGCTTCTCTCTTTGATTAGTTTCCATCTCTTGTTTCTTGTTCTGCCCTCAAGTACTTTGGAGAATAATTTGACCCTCTCTTCTTGGTGGCAGCCTCTCAAAATACTGGAATGGTGCTATCATGTAGCCCCTAGTCAGAGGTGGGTTCCTACCGGTTCGGACTAGTTTTATAGAGTAGGTAGTAAGCCACTGGTGATATCACTGAACCAGTTCTGGTCCATGGACGCCACCATCTTTTTTTTGGAATTTTTTTTTTGGGGAAAAATTTTCTGATTTTTTTTCTTCTGTGCATGCGCAGAAACCAAGTTTCCAGCACTGCACATGCATCGCCATCTTGTTTTTGGCCTTTTGGGGTGGGTGGGTTTGTAATGTTTTTGTACTGCACATGTACGTGTGTGCGAAGCACGAGCGCACCCATGAGGTGTGGGCCTGCGGCGCCGGAGGAAGTGAACCGGAGGTGAGGTAAATTAGAACCCACCCCTGCCCCTAGTCTTTCTTTTCTTAGATGAGCCAGACCCCAAACCTGCAGCCATTGTTCATATGGTTTAATCTCCAGGCCTTTGGTCATCTTAACTGCTTTTCTCTGAATGTTTTCCAACGTCTCAACAACCTTTTTGTAGTATGGTGACCAGGGGTGGGTTCTAACTTACCTTGCCACCGGTTCGCTGCCTCCTGTGCTTCTTGGATGGCCCTTAGAAAATCTGGAAATTGACAAAATTTCCATCTTGATAATTGCAAAAGGCCAGATTCTGGATCTGCACATATATTACACTGAAATAGTAGTGCATATGAAGGCTAGCATCAGCTAAAGAACTGACAACTGTGACTTCCATCTTGTCAGGAACAGATAATAATAATTTTAATTATATGCATGTAATGCCACTGTGGATTTGTGATTTAGGTCTTAATCTTTCAGCCAGCAAAAAAACAAACCTCACATCAGAAGAAATATTAAACTTCTTGGAGCAGATTGGGGAAGAGGACTGAGAAAGTTATAAATCCTCACTAATATGGATTAGTTAACTCAGCCACACAATTATGACAAATGTTTACTGCCGTTACTAAACCTAAAGTGCTTGTAATGGGTGTGTGAGTTTTGGCCTTCAGTATGCATATACGGTATGTGTTTCACATATTTGACAATGAACGACATTGTTTTCAAAGTCAATGCCTTTTAGGAAAGTTTTAAAAAACATGGATCTTCCTTGAAAACATTTCCCTTCTCATTCAACAAGCTTCTTCAGTTCTTCCTGGATCTGGATGACTGAGAATCTCCCTAGACTTTTAAAAACATGGTAATAATGTATAACTTTCATTCATCTTTTTTAATCCTCTTTATTCTCTCTCTCATCCATCCATGCATTGCTTGTGGGTTTTATAATTGTTAATGTATAACAGAAATTTCACTGAATCTATGGAAAAAAATACTTTCCAACTTAAGTGTAGAGGGGAAAATCTGCTTTGTTACACAGAACAGTTAAAGCAAAGTATGTCAGAGAATCAGGTGTATAAAGGCAACTTTCATTTTTATAAACATCACCTTTTGGTCTCGTGCCAATGAAAAACATGTAACTTGAAAGCCTTTACTGCTACATCATAAACTTGGTCCAGAAGAACTTTAATTCACCGGAGAGCATTAGGACTTGCTTTGAAATCTGGATCAGCAGTAAGTGGAAGACAGAGGTCAAGATAAAAGCATTTTCCATGACAGTCCAAGGTTTTCACCCCAGAGAATTACACAAGCCTGACCGAATGTCAAATTGAGGGTCTGAGTCCAGGATGAGAGAAAGGATTAGAGAAATACAAACACACAGCTAGAAAATTATTTCCAACAGAGGGGAAAAGACCTAGAGGATACTTTTACATAGCTTAAAGCACTAGAGGGTGGCACAGTTGCCTTGTTCTCCCAAGGACATATGCTGATTGCTTGTGCTCTGCCCTTTTATATAAGCTTGGTAGGGGCTCTGCCAGAAACTGGCCCCTCATTAATTGAATCAGGTCTGTCTTTCACAACTTCATGGACACATAATAGTTGCCACAGGATCTTCAGCACCTGTTGCTTTCTTGGTGTCGAGACAATAACTTGGTCCTTAACACCAATAAGACCCAATCAGCTTATAGTGGACTATAGAAGGAATAGATCAGACATCAGAAGAGGGAGTCAAGCTATTCTCCAAAGCACCTGAGGGTAGGACTGGAAGCAATGGATGGACACTAACCAAAGAGAGGAGCAACTTAGAACTAAGGAGAAATTTCCTGACAGTTAGAACAATGAATCAGTGGAACGACTTGCTTCCAGAAGTTGTGAATGTTCCAACACTGGAAGTTTTTAAGGAGATGTTAGATAACCATTTGTCTAAAGTAGTGTAGAATTTCCTGCCTAGGCAGGGGGTTGGACTAGAAGACCTCCAAGGTCCCTTCCAACTCTGTTATTCTATCCTATCCTATCCTATCCTATGCTGTTCTATTCTATTCTAGTGAGGGTTTGTGTCATAACTCCTCACCTTGATGTTCTCTTGAAGTTTGGGCTGTATAATCTAAAAGTTGTAATATGGTATATCTGGTCAGTACAATAGTACAACAGAGTATTCAAAAGGCCAGAAGTTATTTTAATTGCAGTTTGATTATGGCAAAAGTCTTACAGGTTGAACACAATAAGCAGCAATGATTGTTCTGAATGAAATGGATCTCTCTTTAGGGACGATAAGGTTTGTAGATGAAATATTATTTTTGATCATAATTAATAGTGGATATGAAGAATAAACTTTTTGGAAAGTTCCAGACTCTGTAATTCTAAACCACAGTTACTCTTGGGTAACTATAATTCCAGCCTCAATATGAAATCCGCATAATTATCTGTGCAAGATGGACTTCTTCTGTTTGTAATAACTTGATTTACATACTGATTTTATGCTTGTTTTCAATGTACTTTGTATAGCATACTCTAGAAATGTTCTGACATTAAAGAATGAGATGATGATTCATAAAATCAACGAGTAGATAAAGATGGTGATGATATAGGAGAAAAGTTCAATTTTCTTTAAATAAATTATCCTGCATTTTCCAGTGTCATTCTTAATTCTTAAAATGCCAGTATTAAGAAGCCTTGAAAAAGTAGGTTAGATCTGTGAAGTTTGGTTAAGCTTGATCATTGATTTTGGGTGAAACCCTGTGAAAATTCATTTCAATTGAACAAAAATGAAAAGGCCACCATTTACATTTCCCAGTGTCCCAAATGACATATCTTGTCAATGCATTGAGGAAGATGACAGTGAAAGGCAATGACTAAAACTCAACATAGGAGTTTGGGTGTGGCAAAAGAAAACTGATGATAGCACACTCATGAAAACAATGTGGCTTAATGCTTGTGTCAAGTGTCATGACACATTTTCATGTTTATCCGACTTGCAATTGATTCTTGGCACATTTCAACCAATGTATTATCTGAAGGCTGGAGCTCATTCTTTGGAAAAAGTGCCCCTTAAGGAGCCTTGAAAATCCATAGGCCAAGAAATGTGCAATGATGAGGTATGTAGGATTTTTCAAGAATCTAAGACTCAATGATTTTATTATCTTGCTAAGGCTCTAGAATTTTCAAGGGCTGCTTCTTTACATGTATAATAAGATCTGTATATCAGTTTGTTCATTCCAGCCTACCTTTAAAGCTGAAGATGCAACGTTTTCAAAAAAAAAACCAGAAAGTCCAGTTGCCTCTTGAAAAAGCACCTTTGAGATATCTTGACAAATACCTTTTTCCCCCCAAATATTCACTCTCTTGTTTTCTTTGAATTTATTTTTGCCTCCCTTTTCTGCATCTTGATAAACAATGGATATCTTGTGTTTATTTGTATTTAATTATATTAGTTTTTATACAGTTTATTACCATTTATGGTTGCTGGGTTTCATGCCTTAGCAGCACTATTAAAATAAATTCATTTGTTCATTCAATTTATATTCTGACTTCCCTCTACGAGATCAATGTTATATTCACAAAAATCCTCCCTTAATATTCTCCCCAAAATAGCAACTCTGAAATAAGCTAGACTGAGAATTAACCTAAATCACTCAGTGATTATCATAGTGAAACAGACTGCTGCTCCTAAGTCTCCATATATTTTCTTTTCATTTAAAAAAAGACCTCAGCTTTTCAGACCGTGGATTATTGCAGTACTGTGATCTATTTTTATATCATACAGTTCTTGAAACCTGAACTTCTTATCTACTTTGCTTCTTTTTTGAAACTTCTTTTCTTTCTACGGTAATAAGTGCTTAAAATAAGTATTTTAACCCAATCTGTAACCCAATAAGAACTTGAACCTTCAGTGTGCATGTGAGAACAAAATCAGATACTAGGATTAAAGACTCAGTCTTATTATGCTTTGATGGAAAAGGCTTACTTGAACACATTTTAAAATCTCCAATAATAATTTAATAATTAAGTTCTTCTTGCCAGGTATCATGGATTAGCCATGCCTTTTTTGAAAATAAAATAACTGTTGACTTCACTTTTTCTTCCTTTATCATAAACATAAGTAATTCTAATTTGTAATTACAGGTATATCTACATATGTAATACAGGTAGTCCACGAGTTACAACCACAATGTTGTGAGTTTTCCCCATTTTATGACTTTTCTTGCCAGAAGTTGTGAAGTGAATCATTGCATTTGTTAAGTTAGTCACACGATTGTTAAGTGAATCTGGATTCCCCATTTACTTTGCTTGTCAGAAGGTCGAAAAATGTGATCACATGATCCCGAGCAGGAATGGGTTCTACTTTCCTCCCCTACTGGTTCGGAGTCATGCCAGAAGTGCGCATGCACATGCCCATGCTCGTCACTTCCAGGTGAAAACCATCTGTGCGTGCGCAGAAGGCTTTGCGCAAGCGCAGAAGGCTTTGCACATGCGCAGAGGGTTGTTTTTTGGCTGATTTTCGGCTGGAGGAGCGGTTCAGGGGCATGTCCAGCTGGCCGTTGCTGCCGGTTTGGCGAGCGGGTGGAAATTCCTGCTACCGGTTCTAGGAAACCATTCTGAACCAGCAGGAACCCACCTCTGATCGCAGGACCCTGCGACCATCATAAATAGGACTTATTTGCCAAGCATCTGAATTTGGATCATGTGGTCATGGAGATGCTGCAAAGGTTGTAAGTGTGAGAAATGATCATAACTCTCATTTTTCAATGCCATTGTCACTAAGTAATGTAATGTAAGTCACATATATTGGAATTTCATGTAAAAATGGAAGGCATTGCTATCTTGGCTCTCCCTATAAGCAAAACATACATTTGATTATATTGTCATACAATCACATTAATATTATATGAATTAGGTTGTTTCTGAGTTTTTGTATAGAATTTAAGGATTCAGCTGATAGATTATGTAATAATATTACATAATATTGTAATATGAGTGTTAAAAAACCAAAAGAATCAAATCATTTATATAATCCTTTTAGCTGGCAATTTTCCTACAATTACTTGACAGTAAGCTTAACTAAATACAGTGGAGAATATTTCTGTTTCACATATGAAGCAATTAGTTTATTGAATGTTTATTTTTGAAGTGTGTAATCTTCATTATAGAACCGAAAGAATGTGGCTAGTCTACTTGATTTCTTCTATCTTCTAGATGCGAAGTAACCATTTTAGTTGGATGTTTGATTGATTGAATCAAAATTAATTCCAATTAGTTGTGGTTTGTTGGCTTGCAGTTAAAATGTTATTTCTTATGTTGATAGCATGATACAGGTCTAATATTAATATTCTGCATGTTAAAATATCTCATACTTTCTCTTACATAGGAAATTCCAGAATCAAAAAAATCTCTACTGTATTTACTTTTTGCAACAATTGTTGGTCAATTTCACTTGCGAAACTGTTGCTGAAGCAGGCATGTACGTTTAATATTAATCCCACTTCTTTGCAATGGAAATTATGCAACAAAATGCCCAAGCCTTTTGTTGAACTGAAGACAGCTTTATATTGGATATCAGCTCCGGAAAGCTTAGTAGGCATCTGCTGGTGCATGTTATTATCTGTCAAAGCAGGAATTACAGGTCTCTGTAGTAAAGGCAGAAATGTGAACTTTCTGGGCTAACAAACACAATGATCTTCTGGTGTTGTGTTGATCTTTTCCCCCCTTGTTTCTGTCTTTCTTATGCTAAGCAGCCTGAGGAGAGGTTGGCAGGAATCCAAGGGCAATCAATGGCTGACACGGGTACCCTTACTTGTGCCATTATTTTCCTCATGTCTAAGACAAAAGTCACCCCAATAAGGACATAAATCCATATGTTATGAAAAGGGAAAACTGGAACGATATTTCCAAATATAAAGAGCGGTGGGAGGAGCTTTTTAACTAGCGTCAAGCAGATTTGTTTAGCGAAAGAAGTAGCCTCCATCCCACCTTTCCAAAATGGAACAGAAGCATGTTTTGAGAAATGTGTCGAAGTTCACCCAAAATGTAGGCAGTCAGATGTCTTTATTAAAGTAAAATTCTTCGTGTCTAACTTGGTGAGTTCATGAACACATCCCTACAAATACCTTGGCAACTGTTTGGAAGTGGATTGCCATCGCCTTCTGCTGGAATGCTTTACCAACTGCCAAGTCTAGCTTAATTGTGCAGAAATGGGACATCACAAAACAGTCGCTTTTTTTTAAACATTTGACAAACCGTATTAACCTTGAAAGCTGATCCAGAAGGACACCGTGATTGATCGCATTGAAAGCGACTGAAAGATTGAGGAAGGCAGGATGGATGCATCGTCCCATTCTAGTCCTACTAAAGATTATCTACAAATGCAATCAATGCCACCTCTGTACTATATTCCAGTCTGAAACCCGACTGAAAAGAATCCAGATAACCCATTTCCCCCTGGGCCCCTCTACAAATGCAAACCAACCGTTTTCTTTACTAACGTTACACAAAATCTTACAAACTCATCTCATCTAAAAGTCATGCCGCTTGCCAAGGGAATAATCAATGTTGCTTCTCGTGAAATGTTTTGTAAAATTTGGGCTGCATGTAAAATATATAACATAGTAAATCTTTTGCTAAAAATCACCTAATAATGTTAAAAGTTTACGATCTTATGAGGCAGCATTGCTAGCTATCCAGAGCTGCAATGGAGCCTATTGGAGACACCTGGTTTAGTTGTAAATGTCATTTTCTTTTGTTTATAATAACAAGCTTTTTTTTTTAACAGAAACATTTCACGAATGGATTTGGGAAGTCTGATTAATTTAAAATCTGTTTTGGAGATGAAGTAAATAATTTGGGCACACCAGTGTATCTGCTTTCAAAGGTACACCACTTAATTACTACATTGGCTAGATGAAACTGTATAGCTTCATCTAACTGGAGAAACATAATGTTCTTTTGTAAAAATAATAATGAAATCCTTGACATTGGAAAATTAAGCAACAAATAGTTCTAAAATATATTAATTTTCTTGGCAGCGCTGGTTATTTTATTCCAGAAAGATTGATGCTTGCAAATGATAAAAGCAGATAAATTAAGATCATATTCTTGAAGATTTATTATTGTCAGAGTGCAAGTTGCTGTCTATAGCGCATTGTTAGTTAACATGCAGTAATAATTCTTAACCAGCATTGAATGACTGAGAAACTTCAGCCAGGTTGAGTCAGCTAAATGAGGATGCTTGAGAATTGAGCACAGTGTGTGGTATATGCCCAACCGTTGTGGTTTGCAAAACTTAGTGTATGTTGTGTAAAACTTATTTGCAAATTTAGTGTATGTTGTGTAAAGTCAGGCAGCTGAGCTTAATCACTAAATCATGGTTAGGTGCATTGTGTCATGTGTGAATATGCTTTTATTGGGAGATGCTATCACAGATCATTGGGGAAAATTAATTAATTAATTCATATAGTTGTAGCTCATTTAACTCTGTTGATCTTCATAGATGTTGTATTTCATTACAGGCAGTTCTTGTTTAATGACTGTCTTGTACAGTGACCATCTGCAGTTATGATGGTGATGAAAAAGTAACTTTGCGACTAATCGTCACATTTATGATCTTCACAGGTCCGTAGAGCAAAGGAAAGCTGAAATAAGATCATAAGCACACTCACGGTCTCACTTAGTGACTGCTTTGCTTAATGATTGCTGGTCCCGGGTGAGGATGCTAAATAAGAGCTGTCTGAACATTTGCCATGAATGTCCATCGTGCTTTTACCAACTCCTGAGTGGTTGTAGCCTAAGGACTACAGAAAAGATTTGATTGTATACTTCCTGCTTGCCCCAATGTGAGAGAACAGGCCAGCACCTGTTTTGGGAGGGCAAGAACAGATGATGTTGGTGACCTCAACTCATCTCTATCCTATGGGAAGGCAGCCCCCACCCGAGCTTTCTCACTCTGCATCGAACATAGTATTTTTTTTCTCCCTCTTCTGGCACAAGCAAGACAATCTAGTTTGCTTGCTGCCTTGAGTCGGTTCTGTACAGATTCTTTGGTGGGTGCTCCGCTGAGCCTTCTCATCCCTATCTCTGCCTTCGAGAGCTGCCTCATATTGGACCATGATCTGTTTGCTTTTTTAAAACAGGTTCAACGAAGGAGCAATGGAATGGTTGCCATAGTTTTGCTTTTAATGGGAGAGGCCGATAACAGTTCTTCTTGACAAGAGAAGAGTTTTTTCCCTTTTAGTCCCAATGACCCAGGAAGAACTATCTTTTTTTAACCAGTTCTTAAAAGACTAGCGAGCAATTGAGGCTTACTTTCTAGACCAGGGGGAAAAGAGAAAAGAAATGGAGAAATCCACCATTTGGGGCCCAAATTAATAGCTGTCCAGTCAGGACACCTGACCACCACTGTGACATAAGTCAATAGCTCCCGCCTTTTGGGCACCAGGGACTTTGTTCCATGGAGAGCAGTTTATCTAGGGACCGGAAGAGGCGTGGTTTCATGTGCTGCCTGCATCCTGCGGATGGGGCTTTGCTTGTTTGCACGGCCCGGTTTCTGGCATGCCGTGGCCCAGTGCTGGTCCACGGACCGGGGATTGGAGGTCCCCTGATTTAACTGGTAAAAGGAGTTGAAATCCAAACATTTCCTTATTTCATTTCCAGCTGGTTTATGCACAGGAGACAGGAGAAGTTTCTGCCCCAAAGCCCAAAGTATCCAGTTTCATAAAATGTGGACCATGGTATACAGTCATTATTCAAAAATACCGAAAACTGTCAGTTGCTGATTTATCTCTGAAGCAGACAAACATTGTTTGTTTTGAGAGATACCTTTTTTGGGGTTGTTTTTTTTACTCTTCAGCTATGAGCAGCAGCGAATGAGTCATCCAGGACGGTTCATGGAATTCATTATTTAGAAGTGGATTTCAGCTTTGTCTCATTGCTAGGAGTCTGAAATTCTCATCTGTTTTGTCAGCTACACATAAAACCTCTTTGGAATGGAATATATACTCCTTCCTGGTTGATGGACACTTCTGCATAGTTCCCTTGGCAACAGTGCGAGAGTGGTTTATCAGTGGCTTTTTCTGAGATGCTGAAAGAAGACAGCAAAGCACCGAGGACCCCCACCATTTTCTGAGATGGTTTGCCAGCTTTCCAATCTAGCCCACAATCTTGGGATTTGCAGGTGTATCTCATTCAAGTATTTACCAGATCCAACCCTGCTTGCTGTTTTGTGATCAGGCAAGGTTGGCTAAATGCTACAATAGTGTTCCCATAACAACTCTTTGGAAGGAAGGGTGATTGTTGTCTTAAAATGCTGTCTTCTCTGCTAAGCTTGTTAGTCAAATTTCTTTCCTTTAAACTGGAATAGTGGGGTAATTGGTGATCTGTGTGAGATAAAACACCTGGAGGGTCCTGCAGGTGCAGAAATTCAGGGAGATGAGGCAAGAACCATTATGCAAAAAAAGAGGGCTAAAAACCTAAAACATTCCTTAAGTCTTGAGAAAGAAGATAATATTCGGAAGAGACCCAGGCAGGCACTTCTGTGATTCTCTGGGATTTAAGAGGGAGGGCAGATAAAATACAATCAGACTTGCAAGATGTTATCATGTCATAGCTGTTATCATGTCATAGCTCAACAAAGTATATTCTTCCTGTGATGTCAGTTCCTCATCTGGGTTATCAGAATTAGAGCTGGAAGGGACCTTGGAGGTCTTCTACTCCAGCCTCCTGCTCAAGAAGGAGACCCTATACCATTTCAGACAAGTGACTGTCCAGTCTTTTTTCTTAAAAACCTCCAGTGATGAAGCATTCACAACTTCTGAAGGCAAGCTGGTTTCCACTGGTTTATTGTCCTCACTGTTAGGAAGTTGCCCCTTAATTCCAGGTTGCTTCCCTCCTTGATTAGTTTCCCTCCATTGTTTCTTGTAATAACAGCTGATGCTTTGGAAAATAAATTCACCCCTTCCTCTTTGTGGCAGCCTCTCAAATACTGGAATTCTGCTATGATGTCCCCTCTAATTTCCCCCCCCCTCTAGACTAGACATACCCAAATCCTGCAACCGTTCTTCATATGTTTTAATCTCCAGGATTTTAATAATCTTAGTTGCTCTTCTTTGCACTTTTTCCAAAGTCTCAACATCTTTTTTGTAATGTGGTGACCAAAACTGAATACAATATTCCAGGTGTGGTCTTGCTAAATAGCAGTACTAATATTTCATGTGATTTTGATTCAATGCCTCTGTTTATACAACCAAGAATTGTATTAGCTTTTTTGGCTACTGCCACATGCTGCTGGTTCATGTTTAAGTGATCGTCCACTAGGACTCCAAGGTCCCTCTCACAGTTACTGTTTTTGAGCAAGGTTTTGCCTAATAAGTTTTTGTGCCTTTGGTTTTTCCTGCCTAGGTGTAAAACCTTGCTTTTTTCTACATTAAATTTCATGTTGTTGGATAGGGCCCATTGTTCAAGTCTGTCAAGGGCTTTTTGGATCCTGAGGACTTCCTAGGATTTCTTAATCCTAGAAAAAAGACAATGCAAACCACTGGTGAAAATGTTGCCAAGAAAACTGCAGGAGTCAAGAGTGATTCAAAGGTACACGATAAATATTTTAAAATTACTTTTTCAGAAATATGAAGTCACTCTTTTAAGTCACAACCAGGCATTGAGTACAGGAATATATGAAGCACAAACAGGAATGCATATTCAAAACAAGGGCAGCCTTCAGCCTTCAAAACAAAGCAAATTGTTCTTCCTTCCATGTGGAGAGAAGGCTCAAATTTATCTCATTGTCTTTAGAACAATAAAGGAGCATGCACCCTACCGATTCACCTGTGATTAATTGCAAGAAAAATGAAAATGTGTATTAAGCACTAGAGGGGATTGAAGCATAAAAATCAAATCAACAAAATAAAATTTAGTTAGGCCTCTAAATCACAAACAGCATTCTTGGTGACTACACATAGCAAAAGTGCAGACAGGTGGTCCTTGACTTAAAACAGTTCATTTAGTGACCATTCAAAGTTACAATGCCACTGAAAAAAGTGACTTATGACCGTTTTTCACACTTACAACCATTGTGGCATCCCATGGTCATGTGATCAAAATTCAGAAGCTTGGCAATTGGTTCATGATCATTGCAGTGTGATCATTTTTTGTGACCTTCTGACAAGCAAAGTCAATGGGGAAGCCAACTCCACTTAATAACCATGTTACTAGTTTAACAACTGCAGTGATTCACTTAACAACTGTGGCAAGAAATGGGACAAAATTCACTTAAAAATGTGTCACATGGCAACAGAAATTTTGGGCTCAATTGTGGTTGTATGTCAAGGACTATATGTATGTGATTTCCATTTGTTACACCAAGAAATGTCCAAAAAGCTGGAAGTTAAACTTCCATTTATTTTCATGAATAAGGAAATGAATTCGCTTGGAAGAAGGACTTTATTCGCTTAAACAGATATGCCCACTAGCATGGTTGAAATTAGACTGTGCTTCATGGCTCCTAGGCTTGGTGGTAAAGGACAATTTTTTTATGTTGCTAGTAATTAAGATGACAATTTGAAGAATTTGTATTGTCTAGTGGAATTCCTCATTTCTCTTCTGAGATTTCCGTGCTGGTGACGAATGAGCTTCAAAGACCTAATAAATTTTGTCTTCTAAATCTGAGAAGATCTGTGAATTGCCAAATTTTTGGAGTATAAGATGCACCTTAGTTTTTGGGGAGGAAACTAGGGGAAAATATCTGCCTGCCAGGTATTGATCTGGCTAGCGTCCTTAGTCTGGTCAGCTTCAGCACATTATTTTGTCCCCTGGGAAGGACTGAAAAAAAGGTTCAAAAGCACAACTGATAGAGATAAGCAATGAAAAGAAGGACTACGGGAGTCATGATAGCAGTGTTCCAATATCTCAGAGGTTGCCATAAAGAAGAGGCAGTCAAGCTATTCTCCAAAGCACCTGAGGGTCAGACAAGAAGCAATGGGTGGAAACTAATCAAGGAGAGAAGCAACTTAGAACTAAGGAGAAATTTCCCGACAGTTAGAACAATTAATCAATGGAACAACTTGCCTCCAGAAGTTATGAATGTTAAGTTAAGTAGGAAGATGTTAGATAACCATTTGTCTGAAGTGGTGTACGGTTTCCTGCCTAGGCAGTGGGTTGGACTAGAAGACATCCAAGGTCCCTTCTAACTCTGTTATTCTATATTCTGTACCAATTGAACATACACACAACTCTGTGTCGGGTTGCATACAATCTGGACAAAAGGAGAAGTTAATGTGACTATTTTTTATTCCTCCCATTGATACCATGCTTATTGGGAGACTGAGAGATTATTTTTCCATGTTATTTCCAGCCAATTTTGTTTGGGCCATTTATTTGTTTCTTTGGTCTCATTTTCACAACTCAGCCTGAGTGCCTTGCCATGTTCTGTGATTGGGTCATAGACTATAAATAGATTTGGGGTGGTTAATTTAAGTACAGATAACTGTTCTCAAGTTCAAGGTTAATACAATACAAAGTATGTCATGGCTATGTTGCATCAATACAGGATATATCATGATTAGTGTAACAGATTATAAATTGATTTTAATTGTTGTTTTTAGATACAGCTGACTGTTCTCCATGTCCAGAAGATCAATACCCAAATCACAACAAAACTTCCTGTATTCCAAAAGTCATAACATTCTTATCATATGAAGATTCTCTGGGAATAAGTTTGGCTGTTTGTGCTCTTTCTTTTGCTTTCATCACATCTTATGTGCTCAGGATCTTCATACAATACAGGGACACTCCCATTGTCAAAGCCAACAACAGGAACCTTACCTACATTATCCTCATCTCTCTTCTACTCTCTTTCCTATGTGTCTTGCTATTTATTGGGAGACCAAATACATTTGTTTGTCTTCTTCGACAACCAGCTTTTGGCATTATCTTCTCAGTGGCAGTTTCCTGTTTGTTGGCCAAAACCATTGTGGTTGTCTTAGCATTCATGGCTACCAAGCCTGGGTCCAAAATGAGGAGATGGGTGGGGAAGAAAACAGTGAGTTCCATTGTATTTTCCTGCACTCTTGTTCAAGCCATCATTTGTGCTTCATGGCTGATGACATTCCCACCATACCCAGATTACTATAAGCATTCAGTGTTTCAGGAAATTGTATTAGAATGCAATGAAGGATCAGTGACCATGTTTTACTGTGTCTTGGGTTTTATGGGCTTCTTGGCCATTGTCAGCTTCTCTGCAGCTTTTCTAGCCAGGAAATTACCTGACAGTTTCAATGAAGCCAAATTCATCACCTTCAGCATGTTTGTCTTTTGCAGTGTTTGGTTGTCCTTTGTTCCAAGCTACCTGAGTACCAAAGGAAAATATATGGTGGCTGTGGAGATCTTCTCCATCTTATCTTCCAGTGCTGGCTTGTTGGGTTGTATCTTTGCCCCCAAGTGTTTTATCATCTTGTTCAGACCTGATCTAAATAGCAAGTCTTTGCTCATGAAGAGATAATTTTTAAATCCTGAAAATTATTACCAGTAACTAATATAAATTCTATTGTAATGGGATGAGGTAAAACAAGTCAAAGTCCATCAGCTTATCATCATAGCACGTTGTACCATGATAAGACAAATCAAAGTACCTTTATTGCAAGGTGATCAGCTCAACTGTATTTATTATCGTGTGGAATATAGGTAGTCCTAGACTTAGAAACATTTGTTTAGTGACCATTCAAGGTTATGACAGTTCTGGAAAAAAGTGACTTACAAGTAATTCTCACATTTACAATTGTTACAGCATTCCAGACCTTCCCAAGTGGTTTCTGACAAGCATAGTCTAGGGGTAAGTTGGGTTAATTTAACACCTTTATGCTTCATGGGGTAATTCATTTAAGACCAAAACTGAGAGTAAAATTGGGAGTGATTCACTTAACAACTGCCTCACTTAGGAATAGAAGTTCCACTTGCAATTATGGTTGAAAATTGAGAACTAGTTGCAATGTGACTGCTCTAAACATATTTACATTGATTTTCAATATTCTAAGTAGTAAAGATAATAAGGCATTTTCAAAGTCTGATAGAATTCTAGTGCCACTATAGATGTTGTATCTTTGGAAGGCATCATGATATTGTTTATGTCTGCACTACTTCAGAAGTATCAGAAGAATTAATTTATATTCCAATTTTAAAGTAGGTGCTTATATAAAGCATTTGACATTTGTACATCACAATGGGAAAATCAACTTTGTAATATGACTTTTGCCTGTATTAAAGCTGCTTACCAATATCCAAAGAGCTGGATTAATGGAAACAGACTCTTAAGCATCTTGAAGTCAGGACTTAAACATTTGAAATGAAGTGTGGACATGAAAAAAGAGAACACCATTTTATCTGCCCTTTCTTGTAGTTCTTTCTCCAGAATTGAGAATTAAATATTTTTTATAGTGTAAAGGCAATGTCACCCTGGACATTCATGGATTGAAGATATTATTTACCTATGAATTGTGTTCCCCTGGTATAATGGAAACAATCACCAATATCATTTCATTTGGCCAAAATTTAGTTCTTTGTTTAAAAACTGTGTTTGAAAACTGTTTTTATATTTTCATTTTTTTTGTGCATTTTTGTACCCCTTTTTCTCTTTCATTTTTTCAGAGAGAGAGAGAGAGACAGACAGACAGACAGAGAGAGAGTGCTGAAGTGCCAAATTCAGAATGTATTAGAGCTATTTAAGTTCAAGAAGTGATTTGGAAGCACTAGTTTGAAATTTATGTAAGCATAACTTGTTCCTGCTATTCATTAAAAAGGTCTCATCCTCCTCCCCACAAACTTGGCGAAAAAGATGCAGTTGCTTTAATGAGTCAATTTATTAAATCAGCTTTATTAGTAATGCAACTCTTAGGGTAGCCATCTCATTTTTCAGGTTTGTGCAGAAATCTGAAAAAAGATGTCTGTTTTAATGTGTAGAGTAATGTGATATTCTTATGCAAGTTTTGAAACATTTCTTCCAACTATTTTTGAAGATCCATCCTAGTGATTATTCTCTTTTTGTTCTCCTAGATTTTATATAATAGGAAAAATGTGGAGAAAATAAATAGGAGAAATATAAATGATAAAAGACATCATCCAGACATCTCTGATGTTTTTTATATAGATACAACTGTTCAATATAAAAGGCTTATCTTGACATTCCCCAAGTCACCTAGACTTCTTTAAAAGTTGATGAATGAGGCAGCTCAAATTCACAAAGTAGTGTCTGAAAGCACACTGAACCCCAAAAAATTACAAGTATTGCTTTCTAACAAACACTAAGGAGGAGTCTTAAGGACACTGTTACTCAAATCAGAAGGAACCACATTTTTTAAAAGAGCTAAAATATTTGCTTCCTCATTGCCAAACAACCCAGGAAGGAAGGGAAAACTTTGGGAGAGAAGATTGGGCCGATAGTGTTTCTCTGGAGGGAAAGGAAGTTTAATATGACTCCTTCACTCTAAAGAACAAATTAAAACAAATCCCCTTGTCATGTTTCTCCCTGGCAGGTGTACTGAAAACTACAGGCATGCAGGAAGCCACAAACTTCTCATAAACAGATAAAAAGCTGTTATGGAAGATCCAGTCACTTCCAGGTATCACATTAAAGCTTGACATATTTAATCAATGTTCCAATTCCTTGTGTCTCTTTCTTTTGCCTGTTCTATGTAAAGAGCGAATCCCAGTTCTCTTTGGGGTGGGAGATACATTTCTACCAGTGGTGGGATTCAATTTTTTTTACTACTGGTTCTGTGGGCGTGGCTTGGTGGGAGTGGCTTGGTGGGCATGGCAGGGGAAAGATACTGTAAAATCTCCATTTCTTCCCCACTCTAGGGGAAGGTTGCTGCAAAAATCCCCATTCCCTCCCGATCAGCTGGGACTGGGGAAGTAGAGAATAGATGGAGGCGAGGTGAGTCAGAGCTGGTATTTACCCATTCTCTGAACTACTCAAAATTTCCGCTACTGGTTCTCCAGAACTGGTCAGAACCTGCTGAATACCACCTCTGATTTCCACCTTGTTGGATGACAATATCTTTACATTTGTCCATGTGAGAACTAATTTTCATACCAGCTACCCCACTTACCCAGGTGGATGATATGCCTGAAATGGCCATCTAGCCATTTGTATTCAAGTCAAGCAACTACCAGCTCCTGTTGAACCTGAACACAACAATCAGAACAAGATCCATTTTGGTGGGCAACCCATGTTGCTTGCAGTATATATTACTGCTGGGCACAAGAGCCAAGTAGCCCTTTCTACCTTGAGTCAACTAATGGCTTTAGTGCACCAATCCCTAAATAAGTATTTTTGAATTGTATGAAATGTTATTTCCATATAACTGTATAGATTTGCAACCTTATCCAACAGGGGTAATTTTTTAAAGGCCATTTTCCTGAATAAGCCTGCTACATACCAATACTGAAAAGATTCAAGCCTTCTCAGGAAAACAAGAAACCAAACCAGACAAAGGAAATATTGAAGTGATATGTGATTCAGAATCAAAACAAAGATGCTTCTAAGAACGTTAAATTTAAACTTTTCTCTAATCAGCACGTTTGTTCCTCTCTCTCTGTATGTGTGTGTGTGTGTGTGTGTAGGTGGATTCTTTCATAATATAACTACAAACACAGATGTAGGGACAATAGTAGAACTTTCCCAGATGATCTACAAATAAAACTCTCTCACACACATGTATGTTATAGAACTAGATGGCTAGGCAAAAAGAAACTATTTATCAAGTTAGTAGCCTAACATAGATTATCATTGCAGCTTGGGAGAACATATTTACTGGAATGGTTGAATGAAAAAAATATTTTCAGATTTGCGCCTTTTCTCCTTTCATGGACAGTTTATTCCCATAAAAAGTTTGTCCTTAACAGAAGGACAACCCATACATTCATAAAGATTTCATAGTAAGTAATTAGATTTTATTCTCATTGGCCCATGTTAATTGCCAAATATCAATCTTTTGCATATATAAATATGCCACATATTTTGAATTGCTTCTTCTCTCGCAGCTTTAATTAGATCAAAAGAGGACCCACCTTTGTTGCACAGGTTGATCCTATTCTTAATCAAGAATCCAAGTTTGCTTTCTAACAGGGAATCTTCATTTGGCAGTCAGCAAATACTAATTAACAAACATAACTGTATTAATTGCATTAGTCCATCACATATTTACTAGGAGGCCTGTGTTGCCTGTTTGTTAATGCAAATAGTTCTTACCTCTTTTGTGAAGTCAGCTTGCTAAAGTCTTTCTAATGCTAAATAGTAATCAATGCATATAAGATTTCTAAGATTTCTGTTGGGAATTCTGCATAATAGATGGATTCTGTCTTTTGAGGTATGTAGGGCCATTTAGTATAATTATTCCTTAGAGCTGTACCTATCATATTATCAACTACGGAGGAGGATAAAGAACACACAACTTATTTGTTTAAGAACAAAGAGACATAATCATTTCCTTTAGGAGTCATTAAACCACTATGTTAAATAAAGAGTCATGATCCAATGAGAAACTCCAATTTAAAGTCATTATACTTTTTAGAGCTTCTTCAAAAAGTGTGCTGTTTTATTTCTCACTCTCTCTCTCTTGGGAAAAGAATGGTATTCTTGGAAATGGGAAAGTAAACAGGTAGGGCTCTAAAGGGTATAGTTGCCCTCTTCATGAGCTTTGCCCCCAGTCCTATTCTACAGAGGCCACCTCTAGACCCAAGAAGCACTGCTTTCTCCATATTCATTCACGCCTTAATCTTTCTAATAAGACTGCAAACAAGGATCCTGATTAGTGTCAGTTCTGAAGGCGTTTTCATACATAGGCAATAGGCTGCCACTGGCCACAGGGAGACCACCCACTCATTTCACATGGTCTAACCAGAGCCATCACTTTGTACCAAAGGAGATAGAATAGCATTTAATGGGAAGAAATTGTCAATAAAAATGTAGGAATTGCATTCTGAGTATTACAAATCAATTAAAGGCCTTTTGAATTAGGGCAACTTCTGGATAGTCTTGGCTGATTGTGAAAATAAAGAAACAAATATGAAGTTAGGTCTAGTTGGCATTTGGATAGGATACCACTAGGGCATCTCAGGACTGTAAGGTAGACTAGAATTTAAAAAAAAGAGAATAGAATAGAAGAGAATTCTTTATTGGCCAAGTGTGATTGGACACACAAGGAATTTGTCTTTAGTGCATGTGCTCTCAGTGTACCTAAAAGTACAAGATACATTTGTCAAGAATGATAAGGTGCAACACGTAATGTTAGTCATAGGGTACAAATAAGCAATCAGGAAAC
>JANHFT010001368.1:402352-418174 GCA_032467955.1 Pseudoxenodon macrops
GTATTCCAGGTATGGCCTTACTAAGGGTTTATGAAGCGGTACTAACACTTCACGTGATTTTGATTCTATGCCTCTATTTATACAACCAAGGATTGTATTAGCTTTTTTTGGCTGCTGCTGCAACTGTTGACTCATGTTTAAGTGGTCGTCCATTAGAACACCAAGGTCCCTCAAAAACAGTTACTGATTTTGAGCCACATTTCACCTAATCTGTATTTGTACTTTTGGGTGTTTTCCTGCCCAGTGTAAAACCTTGCTTCGCTCCACATTAATTTTAATTTTGTTGGATAGAATCCGTTGTTCAAGTCTGTCAAGATCTTTTTGGATCCTGAGCTTGTCTTCTGGGGTGTTGGCTATTCCTGCCAACTTAGTGTCATCTACACTGAGGGTTGACAACAGGCCACTTCTCATGTTACAGGTAGTTCTTGACTTACGTTCACAGTTGGGACCAACATTTCTGTTGCTAAGCAAGGCAGTTGTTAAGTAATTTTGCAAGCTTTTTTTTGTTATTAAGCAAATCGCTGCCATTCTTAAATGAATCCCAGGGTTGTTAAGCCCAAATTTTGATCACATGACCATGAGGATGCCTCAACGGTCAGAAGTGTGAAGCCCAGTCATAAGTCACTTGATTCAGTGCCTTGTAACTGGAAATAGTCACTAGACAAATAATTTTAAGTTGAGAAGCATCTGTATATAAACTGGAAGAGAAAGGAAGGAGAGAGAGAGAGAGTGGCTTCCTGTTTCCATCCCTCTGGAACCGGATGGATAAATTTAATTAATAAGAATTCTAGTACTGAAGAAGTCTCAGCTAATATCCATATGAAATGTGGTTTATTGAGATGTCCTGTTTCTCATCCCCTTCCCTGATCCAGAGAGGTGTCATCTTTGACTCTCAAGAAGATAGAACATCCCAGCAAATCTGGCGTACAATTTGGGGATTTTTCTGGATTCGTAATGCCCATTTGGGGAGCAGGTGGCAGATATGGCTAGGGGGCTTTTGCATAGATCCATCTGGTATACCAATTGTGCCTATTCCTGGACCAGTGGCCTTTCTCTCAGGCACTCATCCCTTGATTACTTCCTGGCTGCATTACTTCAGTGAGTTCTACATGAGGATATCCTTGAAGACCATCCAGAATGCAGTGGTTTTGGCAGCCCATGGTTTCCCATATTACACCCAAACATATATGTATTGCTGCATAAGCTCTGCTGGTTTCCAGCTCTTTTCCAGGTGCAATTCAAGGTGCAGGTTATCGCCTTTAAAGTCCTGTATGAGATGGAATCAGTTTCTTTGTGGGACTACCTCTTCCAGGGGGTATCGGTTCACTCCATTTGGTTGGATAGGGTGGACACACTCCAGGTCCCTTCTCCTAAATATCAACTAGGAGCACCTAGAAGCACGTCTTCTCAGTGGCGGGCCCTGCCTCGTAGAACATCCTCCCCTCCTGAGATCTGGCAGGCTCCCACTCTTCTATCCCAGAAGGTGCTAAAAAGTTGGCTTTTCCCCCAGGGTGAGGTGGAACCCAAGGATTGTGTGTGAGGCACTTCTCAATAAGTTTACTTATTGAGGAGTGCCTTTTTAGGATACCATGCGTTGGGTGTTTGAGATGCTGGTTTTTATTATTCCTTTTATGTTTCGATCAGAAAAGCTGCCCAGAGTTAGGTTATAAAGAGTGAGTCTTTTAAATGACAAAATAAATAAGTAAACATGTGTAAATCTGTAAGAGATTCGGTAAACGGACAAGGAGAAATAACGGCATGTGAAGGCATTTTGAATCCTGATTTCTGCAGCCACTTTTTCATTTTGTTTCCCTTTTGAAAATGATTGTGAAGCCCTGAAATTAATTATTCCATTTCTGGCATATAGTATATAATTAAAAAAGGCTTGATCTTGTGCATTTGCTGCATGGTGGGTCTCTGTGAAGCCTTAAGTCCTTTTTGTTCCATGTAATATTGGTAAGGTACAGCTCTCATACCACTCCCTTTTTGCCAACTCCTGTAAATTTATCTGCTGGCTGCATTTGGTTTTCCTTGGCACACAGTTTCAGACAGCAAGTAGATGGCAGCCAAGAGATACAAAAAATAAATAACATTCTTTCGTTGCTGGCCTTTCCCTGACCAATAATCACAAAGTTTTTGTTTTAAGTTCACCAGTTAAAGATGTAATGGGAAATGGAAACCAGAGGTTTTGATGTACTGGATGAAGTTGATCAAGACAGGAAATTCATTTGAGAAAGTTACCAATCACGGCCCTTGATAGGTTGCAGGTTGTATAAGCAGCAATGCAACAAGAAGCTGTTCTGTATGTATGGTAAGGGCACACTATGATAACAGCAAGATTTAGAGTGGCGAGTCTGGCTTCTGGTTGTGTGGATGTAGTTTTTGAATGTGTTAATAAGTAATTTGGGACTTTTCCTAGTTCAAGGGTCTGCAACCTTAAACACTCAAAGAGCATTTGGACCCGTTTCCCACAGAAAAGAAAGAACCTGGAGCCACAAAACCAGGGTGGGTATGGCCAACTCAACATCACTCACTTCCACCAGTCACATGATCCCCTTGTCACGCCTACCCAGTCGGTCATTAGGGCAGAAAACCTGTTAAAAAACACTGGGAACCACAAAACCCTTTTGATATATCTCTCCCTCCCTCTCACTCTCTCCCTCCCCCCTCTGTATCTCTCTATGTCTCTTTCTCTCACCCTCTCTCTGTCTCTGCCCTGGCTGCTTCTCCATCTCCCGCCATCGCCCTTACCTTCTCAGGCCAGGTGAGGAGTGACTAGGAGGGGAGGGTGGGGGGCGGGGCCAGCCAGTGGTGGGATCACCCAACAGGGAGCCACAGCAGAGGACCCAAAGACCCGCATGTGGCTCTGGAGCCGCTGGTTGCTGACACCCGCCGTAGTTCAACCCCCCAAATATCACTAGCAGAAAATTTGCAGACACAGACAGACATAAGCTCCCAACAATAAAATGAAAAAAACCCAAGCATTTCTACTTCAAGAAAACTAGTCAGTTTAAGAGAGGGAAAGTCAGAGACAGTCTTTTTACTATTTTGCAGGATAGACAAATTTAAATTTTCTCTTTATTTCTTTATGGATTTCCTGGACATTTCCTGGAAGAATGCTTTATTTGGGTCAATATTATGGACTTCACTTATTTTTATTTATTTATTTTACTTATATTCTTATCTATATTATCTAACCCTAACCTTTATTATTTTTGTAAATAATTCAAGGTGGCAAACGCACATAATATGGCAAGCTTGTAAGAAATTTATTCACCTGTGACAAAACCTATTTTGTGACTGTTATTGTAATGTTCCCACTATAAAAGAAAAGTAATCCCAGAAAGTTTTAAGAGCTGTGTAATATCAAGGGGGAGATGTTCTATCTTACCTTTTTTTTGGTGGGGTGTATAGTTTTTGATAGCAAAATGCACTTTCCTCCCTCTTTTGGTTTAAGAAGAGGAATATAAAAATGTGATCTATTTACTCTGAAGTGGTACAGACTGTTCTCTCATTTTAATTTGGTGCATGAGTAATCTGGACATGAAATGTTCCACCAAAGAAGCTGGCATTTTTGTTAGTCGGAAAGGACAATTTTTGATCTTTGATCTTTTGAGTTAAGAATGTGCGTTTCGCATACACAAATAGGTGGGATAAGTAGTTTTAGAACATCAATAAAGGAGAATATTTGTAGCTCAGGGATGAAATGAGGGGGTCCTTGGTGCTCTGAGCTTGCTTGTTTTCTTGCAGACGTTTCGTTACCCAAACTAAATAACATCATCAGGACTAGTACTGACGATGTTACCTACGGTAGTTAGGGTTAGGTATTGAAACATCTGCAAGAAAACAAGCAAATTCAGAGAGCACCAAGGACCCCTTATAGTTTAGTTTTCTTGTGTGAAGCATCTTTCAGTGTTTTTTTTTTTAATTTGCTCTTTAAAGCTCTGCTCCTTGAAGGATGAAGTCTGACGGTGAGGAGACACACAGTTAGGTTGAGCTGTTCAAGAGTGCAGTCTGTATAGGATTTATGATATGCTTAAAACTCACAAAATTATAGCTGGAGGAAATTTGGACATGGGTGACTGGTGGATACACACCCACACTGGAGGTTGTGTTTTGCGAAAGTGAGCATTCTCAGCAGGAGAAGGAGTGAAAATTCAGCACTGCTCTCTTGTAACAGAAAGGCTGTGAAGAGGTATTGAGGCAGGCTTGCAAATGGACATCCTGAAGGGTCTACAAAATAGAGGTTGGTTACCAAAATGTGCCGGTTCTGTGCTTTATACACCCAGAGATTAGAATGTACTACCCTGAGTGGTACCCCAAGGACTGTAATTCTTACTAAATGTGTGACTTGCTGATGGGTGGATCGAAAATATCTCTCCTCCTCATAAATTTGGTTGTTTTTCGGTTCCCAGCTTCATTAATCTTCCGCAAGTTACTTTGCCGCTCCTTTTATCTTTTCAGAATTTTTATTCTTTTTGAGTGGGGGGAGGAATGAATTGCTACTGCTCTCTTTTGTTTACAAGATGTGCCTGACTGTGTATTTTGTTTCTCCTTTCCAGCTGCTCCAATCCACACAGGCAGAAGATGGCTTAGCAACAGACCAACCTTCTCCCATGCTGGGGTCCCTCTGTGCCCGGCAGTTGGACTGATGTGAATCTTTTGTTTTTGGATCGAAGAAGCTTGTTCCCAGAGCCATTCTTCCCTAATTCATGAGCCAGCAGGATGTGGTCGCCGTCCTTTCAGAACGCCTTCTCATAGCTGCGTACAAAGGGCAAGTGGATAATGTGGTGCAGCTTATCAACAAGGGTGCCAAGGTAGCTGTTACCAAGGTAACAAGAGAGGGAGGGAAAAAAACTCCTTACAAATTCACTGAGAGCTAACCTCACTCCCAAAGTATTTTTTTTCCCCCCTTGTGATAAATGTCTTCTGGCTTTTGAAAATGTAATTGTTCCAGAGACCGACCGGTATGGATGAATGTGTGTGTGGTTTTTTTCCCTTTCTTTCTTTTTCTTTTCATTCTGCAGTTGCATTTAGGTGTCAAATAATTTTCCTTCTATCCTGCTGTTTTTTTTGGTTTTTTTTTAACCCCCTCTGAAAGGGGGAGAAGCAAAAAGCTTCAGCTGCTCATGTGCAGAGTTTTCAAAGTGGATTTTGCATTTGTGCTGGCAAGATTAATTGCTGTGAAGTGAGGGCAAAATTGAACCACAGTCCTTTGGGCTTCCTGAGATGGGGAAATGGAGGTAAATACACTTTAGAAGGAGGAAAGCATTTGGGGGGGAACAAGCAAGTACTACATCATGTATTCCGTATTTTCAAATGTCTGACCACATGTTGAGTGCTTCTAGTGTATTTTACGTTGTGCCCATTCTACTAATTTCTCCAAGTGAAGATTTTAAAGCATAGACATACAAAAAACCTTGAACTAGTCCATTGAGTGATCCCAAGTGCCATCAACATTTAGCTTTAGATAAGATTTTTTTGCAAACATGAAGCTTAAAAACGGGGGAATGCTAAAAAAAATTTAAAAAACCAACCCCCAATTCTCTAGGGAGAAAGATTTATTCCTCTGAGGTTGTCCAAAGAGACAGAACTGAGGAACAATTCCTCGCTGACTCTATTCTGCCAGGATCTCATCCTGTAAACTGGGACAGGTAGCTATGATCTGACTTAATTGCTTCCGCTCCAGGTACCACAATGATCAGGGAAAGATAAAGGAGGAATGCAGAGTTGCACATAGTTTCTTTCTCTGAGTAAAACAATACTGAGCTATTTAGATCTGGGAACCACATTCTGACAGCATTGACAGTCTTAATGCCCTAAAAAAAGAAGAAGAGGAGAATTGATGGCACCTTCAGAATGGCTCACTTATCTATACATTTAAGAATAAATGGCTTCCACTGTCTGCCAGTGCAGCTCCTATAAAAGGAGAATTATTTTCCTCTCTCTTTTCTTGTGTTCCTTCCTTCCTTCTTCCCTCCCTCCCTTCCTTTATGTGTATCTGCTTCTTTTGATAATTTCTTGGGACTGGTGCATCACAGCTCAGATTTGTAGACATTAAAGTAGTAGGTGTATATCTAAAAAAGAAAAGCCAGAAGGCAAAACAAACAAAAATGTGTTTGTATTCCTCGGTATTATATAAATAAACTTACCAGTAAGCGATGATTGACTGCAGCTCATTGTTAAGTGAACATGTGTAGCAGTACGTCTATGTTTACCTTGGAGTAAAATACCGTATTGAAATGACATTGTAAGTGAAAGTTGGGGGGAGCCCGTCTCAGTTTAGGAAAATAAAAGGAACTGTATGTTGGATCAAGAATCAGTTTTCAGACAGAATGTATCAAGAGTTCTTTGAAATAACTCGCTAATCCCCCCCCCTTTTTTTTTTTGTATTTGGTTCGGTTGAAATTTTAAATTTAACCTTTGAAACCTTCAGTTTCCTGGAATTGTTTGGAATAATGGCTGGAGGCTGGCCCAGACACATTTGCATTTGTTGGTTTCGCTGCAGTTAGCTTTATACTTCAATAACAACCAATTACAGTAATTTTAAGATGTGCAGTGCATAATTTATACCCATACAAGAGTCAAGGTGCCAACTTACCCAGTCACCATAGTTGAAAAGCTGGAATATAAAGGATAGAACAGTTGATTCCATCAATATTTGGCAGGGGATACCATGAATGGTAAAAACAGGTAATTGTAGTCCTGTTTTAAAACAGTATCATCTTTTAGAAGTTCTGCTTCATGTGCTGTTCAGCTCAGTACCTCGACTTACACCCACAATTGGACTGGAACCTTGGTTGTTGAGCAAAGCAGTTGTTAAATGAGATGTCACACGAGTGCTTTGCTCAATGACTGCAATTCCAGCACCTCTGATGGTGATTGTTTAGTGATTGATTGGGTTTTTAAACAGATGGAGTCCCGAGTAAGGAGTGCAAGGTGCCTCAGGGGGGGTGGGATTTTCCTGAAGTAGGATTTTCAGTCGTTGAATTGAGAGACATGTGTGTGGCCTGGTGCCGGGTTTCTGAAGGCCGCCCCAGCCCCCTAAGGTAGAGATCCCCAACCTGTGGATTGGTACTGGATTGCGACATGCTAGAAACTGGGCTGTGCAAACAAGAGAAGCCTCATCCGTGGGATGCAGACAGTACGAGAACCATGCCCCCTCCAGTCCATGGAAAAACCTCTCTCCACGGAACCGGACCCTTGTGCCCAAAAGGTTGGGGGCCACTGCCCTAAGGTACCCCATGTTCCATTTCCTTACCACCCTATCTACGCTCAGGAGCTGAAAATCTTCCCTATTGAAATACTGTATAAAAAGGAGATTGGGAAATCATTTTATTTTATTTTGTTGGTGATCTGGATGGCAGTTGTTTTATAACAAGCTTTTTTTTTTTTTGTTGAATCTGAAAACATTTTGCTTCTGTGGGAGTGAATTCAATTTGCATGGAGTCCTTTGTTTACTTTCCATGAATGCAGCCAAATGGCCCTTTATAAATAGGATGATTCCAGAAGCAAGGGAGATATTCCATGCGATTAATATAAATAAAAACAACATAACATTTTATTTGGTACTTTTGACTAAGTATTGCAATAAAGTGTCTTTAACCCAAGAGATATCAGATACATTTCTAATAGAATTTCATCCTTTAAATGGCAAACTTCTGCTCTTCTAACCAATTCCTTTTAAAACTGGCCTCGGAAAGAACATAAGAATTGGCCTGTTGAATCAGGTTAAGGTCCATTTTAATCCAGCATTTTGTTTCTTACAGTGGCCAAATCAGTTTCTTCTAGAGTGCTCCTAAGCAGGAGATGGAGACATATTTTGCTGCCTGATGTTCTCTTGTAACTCTGGCCCCAAATCATTCAATTAATTTCCACGGCTGAGAGCAGTCTTGAACCTGCATCTCCCCAGTCCTAACACAACACCATAACCACCACAACATCAACAAGCCTTTGGCCATCCCCGTATCTTTGCAGTAATGAATTCCCCAAGTTAGTTATATGCTGGGTGAAGAAGTAATCCACGACTTATAGCCATTCTTTTAGTGACAATACAGACTTAAAAAGGAACTTTAAAAAATGGCTTATAACTGGTCCTCACGTCTACAACTGTTATAGCATCCTCACAGTCACGTAATCAACATTCAGATGCTTGACAACAGGAATATACGGTATTTATGGTGGATGCAGTGTCCTGGCATGTGATCATTAGTTACAACCTTCCTGACTGACTTCCAACAAGCAAAGTCAATGGGGAAAGGCGGATTTGTTTAACAACCATGTGATTCACTTAACAATGGCAAGAATTGCTTAATGGCTGTGGCAAAAAAAAAAGATTATAAAATCGGGTGTGTCTCGCTCAACAACCTCCTTGCTTAGTAGCAGAAATCCTGGCCTTAAATTGAGGATTGTTTGTAATTCCTTTTGGTCTATTCAAATATCCTGTCCATCAGCTTCACTGATTAACCTAATGACCACTCCTGACGTTTCGTGAGGGAGAAAAATTCCCTATCTGCAGCCTCCATGCTATGCGTGACTTTATATAACTCAATTATTTTCCTCTTATTATTATTATCAACTTTTTTTCTAAGGGTCCTACCTAATCTAAGCTTTCTTCTAAGGAAAGTGTTTGAGCCCCCTGCCCTCAAAAGTACACACAGTTCTGCCCTACCATGAACATGTCTGTCCATCAGTGCAGATGGCTAAACCAACCTCCCACCCACCACCTACCCCCAAAGATTAAATCTTCTTTGTAAGACATTGACTTTAAACAGAAGAGTCTGGGAAGTGAATTTATAATATGTGTCTGTAGAAGAGGGGCGCAATGCCAGATGTCCTGCTGCCAAGCTGGTAGGAAAAGAAAACAAAACAAAAAGACTTTATAACCTCTGACCTCTGGTGGAAGAAATCTGTCAGCACTGGTGACAGAATGGTATCCTTTGCCACAACTGAGGCAAGGAGAAAACTAAGGAAGGTCATGTTACATTCTCCTCGTGTGAAATGTCTGAGGAGTTTTGGGAATTGCTGGGAAACTGCTTGTATCTGCTACCTGAGATTGTCTTCTCACACCTGAGAGCTTCACTTGGTTGTAATACCACATGTTTGTACACAGTACTAGAATTTTGTGTTATGTGAACAAGTCTTGGATGCCCTCCGAAGTTTGTATTCAGGGAGCAATTGGAAATGTTCCCATCGCTTCATAACAAATTTCAGTTGATCGTAATGTCCAAACTTTGCATAAACTTTAATAGCTTGTTTTCCTAAACTCTGGGAAAGACTAACCATAGCTAAGAGTTTAAAACAATTGCAAACTGATCCTTAAGGAGAATTTGGAAGGGCATGAAGCTTCCCCCATGTAATGGTATCACATATTTTCACCTGAAAGTCCTATAGATTGGTACTCTGGGACTCTCAGATTTTCCAAAATTGAAGTCATACAGCAGGAAAATACCAGAGTTGGAGAAGGCTAGTTTAGTGTTATGACCAGACAGGTTGATGTGGGAATCTACCTGATTATTGCTTACAAGAATTTCTTTTGGCAAACCAGAACATCTTCCAAACTTTATTGCCTTTGGAGCAGGTGATACATACAAATTGCCATCCTATAGCACACTTTCATAGAAGTCCAATAACACTTAGTGGACATTCTGAATAAATACAGGTAGTCCTTGACTTATGACCATTCATTCACTGACTTCGAAATTAGGACAGTGCTGAACAAAGGGAATTACAACCCGTACCCAAAATTACGGTTGTTGCAGTGCCCTGTGGTCACGGTAAAAATTAGGCTGCTTGGTAGTGTGTCCACTCTTATTACCCAGCCCCCTTTCTCTATCTCTCTCTAGGGTGTCCTGTGCCAAGTGCCACTGTGCTGTAGGTATGAAGTAGAGGCCTGGGGCCTTCAGCAGCCTCAATCAGCTGCCACCATCTTAGGCCTTGACTTTAGTCCTAGTGCTTCTTCTGCCATTAAGAAATGCCACCTATCTGCCCCCTGATGTAGGCCATCCCACACAGCAACACTCTGTAGCAGTGCCAAGGCAGGGCCTGAAGTAGAGATCTGGACCCTTCAGTCTCAGTCAATTGCTGCTATTCCAGTCTTTGCGTTAGCCTTGTGAGTGATAAATCTTGTAGTCTCCTCATGAAGAGCAGCTGTCCGGAGCACTTGTGGGTGATCTCATTCTTCTTATTGGAGAGGGATGACTCTCCATCTCTTCATTCTGCCACAGTTGTCCTGCTTTTCACAGAACTTTCACTATTTCTTCCCTGGAAGTCCCATAATACTCTTGATGATGGAGATGCCAGCTTTATCTTTCCCTGGAGCACCCTGGCTCCATCTCCAACAGCACTCTGGAAATTCCCCAAGCTTCTGAAGCAGATTTTCAAAAGGACAGAAAATTTTGCAAAGAGGGAGAAATTAATGAAAATGACATTGTCTGCTTCATTTTGTTCATAGAGTGTAATCTTTCTTTTTAAAAAACCGAGTTATATATTTTTAACGTAGCATTTGCTAAAGCAACCACAGACATTGATAACATCATGATCTCAGCTTGCCAGCATTGAAAAAAGATTTCTGCCTTCTCTTTTCTTGACTTGTTGTTAGTCACAAAGTCGTGTCCGACCCATCGCGACCTCATGGACAACATTCCTCCAGGCCTTCCTGTCCTCTACCACTCTCTGGAGTCCATTTAAGCTCACGCCTAATGCTTCAGTGACTCCATCCAGCCACCTCATTGGCTGCCGTCCCATTCTTCTTTTGCCCTTAATTGTTCCCAACTTTGGGCTCTTCTCCAGTGGCTGGAGGTCATTAAATCAAGCCAGATTGAAGAAATCAGTTTAGATTCAATGATAATTCAAGTATGCATAAGCTGGTAAACACTTCATAATAAGTGTTCTGCAGGTTCAGACATATACTTAAGCTTGTTCTGAACCCTATACCGGTAGTTGTTAGAGGTGTAGGACTAGCCTAAACATTTCTATTGACAAGAGTCTCTTTCAGTTAATCTCTGGTGGTATGTGCATCATATAGTTCTGAAAAACATGCCAAACCTCCTCAGTATTAGTATTACATAGCTCATTTTCATGTTAGTGCTGAGAAACTATTGATGGTATGAAGATCCTTAAGAGTCCCAAGAAAATTGTGGATATTTACAAACGCCAACTAAAAATTTGGACTAGGCCATGCAACAATGGCATTTTATCACTATGTAGTAATATGTATTGCAGTTTGCCAACTTAAATAGCTTCCTTTTCAATTCATCCAGTTTTCTGGAAGGTTTGAAATTATGTCTGGTAATTCAGCTGTGTTAGTTGATTGTCATTAATGCAAATTCTTGCATTGGGACAAATGTTGGTTTCCTCATTGAGATCATGATCCAGAAACAATATCTTCTATCTAAAACAAATGTAAAGACATATCTGTGTTTTCAGCTATGATTTTACAAACAATGGGTAGTTCTTATTTAGCGACTGCCTTGTATGGCGACTGTGCTCAGTTACGACACTGATGAAAAAGTAAGTTTACAATCAAACCTCACATTTACAATCTTCACAGGCTTGTAAGGCAAAGGAGAATTGAAGTAAGATGTTAAGCTCAGACATGGTTTCACTTAGCGACTGCTTTGCTTAATAACAGAGCTGCTAATCCCAATTGTGGTCCCTAAATAAGAATTACCTTAGGGGCAGTAATTCTTGCTTTACTATTTTTCATTAGCTTCTGGCTTCAGTGAATCTTCTCTCCCCTTTCCTGCTTACAGAGCTTCCATAGCATCCAATGTTCAAGCAGATAATTTTCTTTCCATTTCCCTTTCACCTATTTTAATTCTGCCATGGTTATAGGTTGCACTTTTGAAAGTTTGTGCAATTCACTCATCTTTGAGCAAAATGGGGAGCATTTAAATAGATGACTCTAGGCCACTGGTGTCAAACTCGATTTCATTGAGGGCCACAACAGGGTTGTGTTTGACCTCGGGGGTGGTGGTGGTAGGGTGGATGTGGTCAGCTCGATGTCACTCATGTCAGGGGTGCCTGTTCTCTGCCAGTTTAGCAGACTTCAGATCAGGGGTGTCAAATTCACATCGTCATCACATGAATTATCGGGACTGTTTTTCTCTTCGTTAAACCGGGGGTGTGCATGGCCAGCCCTTGATGCATCCGGCCCACGGGTCATGAGTTTGACACCCCTGCTTCAGATGTTCAAATTCACCTTCAGATCATTACTATCAGCCCAACCTATTTCACAGGATGATTGTTAGGGGGAAAATGGAGCAAAAAGTGCTATTTATACTATTCTGAGCTTCTCGGAAAAAATGTAGCACATAAATTGAACAAACATAAATAAAATTGATGTTGGGAATTGGAGCTGGACTAAATGTGGAAAAGCAGAAGTTGCCCACCTCTGCTCTAGATGCCCTCAAGTGCTTCTCTGAAAGTTTAAATGTGGTTGAGGGGAACACATTGGGAATGTATATTTGGAAATACAGGTTGTCCTCACAAGAGTTTATTTAATGATCATTCAAAGTTACAATGGCACTGAAAAAAATGACTTAGGGCTGTTTTCACCTCTTATGACCATTATAGCATCCCCATGGTAACAAGATCAAAATTCAGAGGCTTAGCAACTGACTCGTGTGTGTGTGTGTGTGTGTGTGTTGCAGTGTCCCAGAGTCACGTGATCAACTTTTGTAACTTTCTGACAAGCAAAGACAACTGTGTTACTAACTGAACAACTGCAGTGATTCACTTAACAACCGTGTCAAGAAAGGTCATAAAACAGGGCAAAACTCTCTTAACAACAAATGTCTTACTTAACAACATAAATTTTGGTCTCAATTGTGGTCGTAATCGAGGACTACTTGTACTGGGTTGCAACCAGAGGTGGGTTCCTACAGGTTCTATCCGGTTCTATAGAGTGGGTAGTAACTCCACGATAACATCACGGAGCCGGTTCCTTCAGTGTCTCCGTGGGCACCGCCATTTTGGATTTTGCTTCTGCGCATGTGCAGAAGCTATTTTTTGATTGCCACATGCACATGTGTGCGCTCGAGGCGCAACCCTGAGCAAACCAGCAGTAAGAAGATTCAAACCACCTCTGGTTGCAACCATAATTGCCCTTTCCTGTTTACACAAGGAGGCAGAGCGGGAGGAATTGTCGCTGTGTCTGTGTGAGGTTTTTTCCAGCAACTTTCAAAAATGGCTCTCCAAATCACCTGATCAGCTATCCTTAGGAAAGTTTATATGCCTCAGTCTCAGCTTCTGTCTGCAGTGAAGGATAATGTTTATGTGTGCTTAACAGCAAAATGCTGAAACAATAGACATTTCAATTGTTTTATTTCACCACGTAGCTTGATATGAAATTCAAGACACAAATTTTCTGACACTTCATTTGTGTATTAATGCTTGCTTTTTAATTATACATAGTATTTTTTTTATTATAAGTACTAACATTTTTCAGTAGGCAGAACATGCCAGAAAGTTTTCCCTCTCAGGTAAAATAGTATTGCACAATTGTCAGTTGAAATTCCATGCTCATTATGCATTTAGGTTTCATCAAAATGGAATTCTGTGGTTTGGATTTCTTTGACTGTAAGCCATGACTTGGAAGTAAAACCTTATTAACTAACCATGCTAATATGCTATGGTATGTTCCAAAAAAGCAAGGGTTGTTACTCCTGATGACATACATTTAGTACAACCTAACCGGAGGCTTCTGTTTGGGAATAATGAGAGCCAATTTGGTCTAGTGGTTAAGGCACTAGACCAAATTAATCAAAAGACCGCGAGTTCTAGTCCCACTTTAGGCATGAAAATCTGGGCTGAATGAATTTGGGACAGCCCCTTTTTCTCATCCCAACCCTCCTCACATGATTGATGTTGTGGAGAAAATAGGAGGAGGAAGGAGTATGTTCACCACCTTGAGGTATTTATAATAGTAATAAAAAGCGGGATATACACTAAATAAATAAACAAATAATTACCAAAAAGAAAAACAGCTTAAACAAATTATGAAAATAAAGTCCAGAGATCAATTGTGTACATGCAGTCCTTGATGTACGACCACAATTGAACCCAAAATTTCTGTTGCTAAGTGAAACATTTGTTAAGTGATTTCTGCCCACATTTGTTAAGTGAATTGCTGCAGTTGTTCAGTTAGTGACACCGTTGTTAAGTGAGCCTGGTTTCCTCATTAACTTTGCTTGTCAGAAGGTCGCAAAAGGCGATCACATCATCCCGGGACATTGTGACCATCTTAAATACTGTATGAACCAGTTGCCAAGTGTCTGAATTTTGATCAGGTGACTACAGGGATGGTGTAGCGGTCATAAGTGTGAAAAATAGTCATCAGGCGCTTTTTTCAGTGCCGTTGTAACTTTGAATGGTCACTAAATGAACTGTTGTAAGTTGAGGATTACCTGTATTAGAGATAAATGATCATATTAATCTGCATGCTAAATATCTACATTGGTAGCTGTTGAAGTAGGTTAAGAACTTCCTTCAATTTTTTATTCCATTCCCAATTATTTAAATATCCGTAATTTAAGATTTAGAATTTACTTCAAGATCTCCAATGTTACCTGGCTTCAAATAGAATAGAATAGAATAGAATAGAATAGAATTCTTTATTGGCCAAGTGTGATTGGACACACAAGGAATTTGCTTTGGTGCATATTCATGCTGGGAATAACTAGAAAAATAACTAAAAATACATTTCTCAAAATTCTTACTTGTATAGGATCTATGGTACAATCACACTTGAAACATTTTGTATAGATACGGATATAAAATTTCAAAAAGATATTGAAAAAAGTCCAGAAAGAGGATTAAAATTACTAGAGGGACAGAACAATGTTACTAAGAGAAGAGATTACAACATTTGGGGCCACATATCAGAAAGCAGATAATGGAAAGAAGTTAGAAACATTTAAAAGTGCACTGCATAAAAAATGTGGACAGTTTTGATCCAAGGTCCACAATCAGAGAATTTGGATTAATCTACTTAGTACAATTTAGGACTGCTAAAAGAGGTGGTTCTTTATACAATGCATAAAAGTTAAATTGCAAAGATTATAATCCTTTGATATAGTGAGGGTCACCAATCTGAATGGTTTGAAAAAGAGATCAAATCCCTCATAAAGGATAAAGCTGTCCCTGGCTCTTAGTTTGATGTTATATACTACTATTGGAATTAATGTTCAAGGAACAACAATCTATCCTGTATAGTTCCCAGATTTATCTGGGCGGTCACTTCGAAACTAAAATGGTATGCTGGAGAATGCTTTGGCTTCTTCCTAAATTAGACCCAGCCAAGCCTGAAGCTGACATACTTCTGTGAAACATCACAGCACATACCTGTCAGTGCTTGACCATCCATAACTATCTTTCTGTTCTAGTTTCTGTATTTTAGTTCTAGCAATGCATAAGCATAAATTGTTTTTAAGAGGATACTTGCCCTCTTCTGCACTGGTTTTATTTAATCATTCATTTATAAAAAATATAGCACACCCCCCTCCAAAAGTATTTAATAAAACTACCTGAAGAGCATTTAAGAAGAGATATTGTATCACAGGTACAACCCAGGTACCGATGACTTTGATTATTTTATCAAAGATTATTCCATCAATGATCATCACTGTCACCCTCAGTACTATCATCCACTTGCTCAATAAGAAGGAGAAACAACAGCAACTACTCCTGTACAATAATGGTGAATAACTTAGGAAGGATACATATTGAATATGTACAGCTATCGATACTTACATACATACATACATACATACATACATACATACATACATACATACATACATACATACATACATACATACA
>JANHFT010001368.1:442235-462317 GCA_032467955.1 Pseudoxenodon macrops
TTGTGCTAAATGGTCCTCCTATTACTGTATGTCCTGAAGGGCCATGTCTTAATCCTATCATCCTGGAGCTGAAGGTCTTTTGTTTTGTAGATAGGCTGGCCCAGTCCTGCTGGGGCTATTAAGAAAGGTGGGGGCTGCTTTCCATATTTCTCCTTTAGGGAAATATAATATTCTGCCTTTTTTAATATTCCTGAAAATATTTCATTCTCCTAGGAAGATATTTCAATCATTATTCCAATTACCTTTAATAAGACATAGGGAATTAGAATAACCTTGGACCAAAACTGCATTAAGGAAGTTTGACCTGCATTGGGGCTATGATTCCCATTCTCCTGCTTGGCCTGGGCTTTTCTGAAGCACCCCCAACTCCAAGCACTTGTAATTATTTGTTATCTTTCCGTTTACAGGAACAGAGCAACAGTTAGTGGGCGGTGCTGTCCCGCCTCCTCCTGCAGCATCTCCCCAAGTGGTTAGGCCAAAGGATAAAGCAAGCTTCAACAGATTGCAGCAAGAACCTCCAGCAGTGGAACACTCAGTTTCCAGACTGAGGCATGTAAAAGTACAAACTGTTTTGCAGTCCTCTCCTGAATGCACCAAGGCAGAATCACAGAGCGGCTGCTTGTTAGACAAAGGGACTCAAACCAAGAAACCAAGTAAAAGCGGTCAGTTGAAGCACAGGACCCACCAACCAGGAGAAGCTCCACCTGGGCAGCCCCCACCTTCTGCCTCTGAAGGAAAGGAGGGCAGTCCTCAGCTGGCAGGCACATCTCAAGCTTTGGAAATCACCCAGTACTTCTTTGAGGCTGTGTCAAGTCAGATGGAGAAGTGGTATGAGAGAAAGATAGAAGAAGCTCGTTGCCAAGCTGACCAGAAAGCTCAGGAAGATAAAGTGGTCCTTAAAGAACACATTAAAAGTTTAGAAGAGGAACTGCAAAAGCTAAGGACTAAAGCGCAGAAGGAAAACTAGCCCTGGCATGTCTCAAAAAAGGACACAAACTCCACTGAAACAATTTTAGGGCAGGGGACACTTCTGAACTATTTCACTCATATTGCACTTATGCCTTTAAAGATGAAAAAGACGTATCCATGAAATTATTCGAGGAAACCAGTTTTCCTAAGCCAACACTTTGTTGATGGACAAAATGTTGTTTTAGCTCTAAATAGTGCTAGTTGTCATACTAATTCTGGGTAGAATGTGTTTGTTACCTATCAGTGCCTCTCAGATACACTGCTGGGAGTGAGTGATTGAATGTCTATTCTTGTTTTTCAGTCCCTGTGCCATTTTGTGAATTCTTTAAAGTTTTATTATTTTATAATAAACTGTTTTATTCTATTAAAACATTTTTTTAAGTTCGAGCATTTTATAGTATTGAGTATGTTATTTTTATTTAGTGTGAGCTTGTAGCTAAACACTGGGTATGTTTTTGGGCACTGGTTATCTGAACACTGTATATGCATACAATGGAAACAATACAAGAATGGTACAATTAATAACCCTGTGAAGGTTGTATTGAGAGCAATTGGTTTAAAATCTTCCACTAAGCCTCCATGGCTGATGGCAGACCAGAACCTAGGCCTCCTTACTTCTTACCCAGTATCTTAACCATAATAATTGAGTTGAATTTTGAAAATTGCAAACAGTGGCCAACATCACAAAGACTACTATTTTCTTTTATGCTTTGTGAATCGCAAGTACAGTACTCCCAGCCCTAACAACTTTATGTATGGGCACTTGTTTCAGTCTCTGGAGGGGATCATGATGACCAGTTCAGTTGCATTGTTGACTAGGGAGACTTGCTTGCTGTAGTCATCTGGAAGGTGTAGCAAGGGATTGAAAACAGGATTTGTACTCCCCTATCATGCTAAAAAGCTGACTGATGTGCAGCAAGAATAATGGTACCGTAATATAGCTGAATACAGGTAATTCTTGACTTATGACAACTGGGACCACAATTTCTGTTGCTAAGCAAATTGCTGTTAAGTGAATTGTGTCCAATTTTACAATTTTTTTGCCATGGTTGTTAAGTGAACCGTGCAATTGTTAAGCGAATCCAGCTTCCCCCGTTGACTTTGTATGTTGGAAGCTGGCACAGATAGTTGCAAATGATAATCACCCGATCCCCAGATGCTACAACTGTCCTACATATATCCCAGTTGATTGTAGAGATGCAACCATCATACTTTGCTGTCACTTCCTCTTACGTTTGTGTTGCTTACATCAATCTACAATTCTGTGTTAATATTAGCTGTTAAGTTGTATTATGAATATACCTTACATTGATCAGCATGGGTTAACAGACGGAATGCTATGAGCTAGATTCTTTCCATAGGAGCTCAAGATTCTGGTAGATCCAGGTGTTCTACACACCCACTACAAGCCACCCTTTGTTTTTTATCCCACTTTTATCATTTTATAACTCAAGGTGGTGCATAATAGCAAAAGCACTTAAGACTTATATATCGCTTCATAGTGCTTCCTCCTCCTATTTTCCCTACAACAATCCTGGGTTGGGCTGAGATAGACTGATTGGTCCAAAGTCACCCAATTTTCCTGCCTATGGTGGGATGAGAACTCACTGTCTCCTGGTTTCTAGGCCAGCACCTTACTTACTACACCAAAATGACTCTTTTATGATATTTTGTGCTTCCTGAAACAAATAATTGCAAAGTGAAATACGTACCTCAGAATTTTATGCCAGTAGAACTGTTTGTAATAATAATCCTGGTACAAAAAGGCTGTTTCCAAAGAGTATTTTCATTCTTATTTATAGAATATTCTGGTAAGATTAGGAAGAACGTCACTAATATTAAATTGTGACACAAAATAATTTCATTCCTTTTAAGTTATTTCAATACATTTTGATTCAGGAATTAGAAGGCACGTGATCATAATAGAAGATAAGCAGTCCCAATTCTAATGCCAAGACTTGAATCTGGAAGTAAAAGCAAAGTCTCCCAGCCTCAAGGATGCAGAGAACTATGTCTAATCTGTCAAAATTGCACCTCTCAGGGAAGAGTAATGAATGGAGATGATGCTTTGTGGCATTGAAATCTAATAAAGGCTGGAGAACTTCAGCTGCACCAGAATAAGGAATATTCACAAGTGATGTACCAGTATTTAAGGCAACTCAAAAGACTTAGCCTTGCTGCAATAATTTTGCTAATACCACTGTCAATATCCTCCTGTGTTTTTATGATTCCTTTACCACTGGACTGGATTATGGCCTGCACTATACTTGTGAGGCCAAATTGCATATTGTACTGTAACCCTGAGTGTTGCTTTGTAATTCTACAACATTGCCCTACTGCTTCTAAACTGCAATACTAATGAAAGTTTCAGCTAATCAGTAACTCCCTGACAGAATCTTGCCATACTGTAAAAAAAAAAAATCATCAAGATATATTGCTTAATAGCAAGCACACTGGTTCAGACTAAACATCTGCAACTACACAGTACACATAAGTATCATTAAGAATTTGGATAATATAGAACAAGGATTTTTTTTTAAGTAACAAAACTGGATCTCTTTATTTTTCTCTTTCCAAATAAAACTTGCCTAAACAAATTCTAACAGAAGATCCAGAGATATAAAACAGCAACATCGGATCCACTCTGTAGTTGTTCAACCAAGTACATAAACTACTTCCATAGGCATAGTTCTAGAAAGAGATAAAATTTACCAGCTAACTATTTTGCTAAAACCTATGGTTGCAAATAAACTTATATATAATAAACGCTGGCCAACTCTCATGTCAATATAAGAAAACATTCCATTCTCCTTCAACATACGGTAAGTTTGTTTTTAAAAGAACGAAAATACAACACCAAAGCCAGAAAGTACCAAAAGTCCATAGAACCCCCTTCAAATTCGACTGAAGCCACTCTGAAGTACCTTTATTACCTTGGAGATTAAATTCAATGATTCAGTTCAAAGGCATCTTTATATCTCATTAAATCATCTCTTCAAAGCTTTGTGCAGCAATGATAAACATTCAGTTCTTTACTTTGTAGAACTCTCTAGGTAAACATAATACATATAAAAGCAAATTGTTCCAATGAGTGATGGTATTCTTGTATTTACAAGTGTAATTCATAAATCTAAGGTATCAAATTCCCTTTCTCTACTTTTGCACTTTTCACATGGATTGTCCAGATGTTGCTGTTATTGCTTGTCTTTTTATTCTTATTTCACCTTAATCTTCGGGCACATGGCATTTATACCATAACAAAGAGTTTTCAGCAGGTCTTCTATCAAACTTTTGAGAAGTGTACACAGGGCATTTTTGGATTATCAGCCAGGCTCCTCCCACTTAATGCCTTTGTAGTTAGCTACAAAGAAAAATGGTTTTGACTCGTAGGCAGAATTAAGTTTAGGATTTTGCCAATTTTAGTGTTCTCTCAAGCTCCTGAAGCTGTAGGTTGCCGTGAGTGATCATCATCTTAATTGTATCCTACAAAACAAAAATGTTATACTTGGTAGGCAAAGTAATGTAAACAAGTATATTTGTCAAATTTATATGAACAGCCATCTCACAAGAAGAGATAACAGAAAGAAAAAAAAAGTATAAAAACAAATTATGATGAAAATATGGCTTTTCTTTTTCACCAGAATAACTTCTCAAACTAGGAAGCATTATTCAGCAAGGCAATGGCTTTACATTATTCTCCTTTCCATAGACAGAATCCTAAACAGGATTTACTTTGTTCACTTCTCTTGAAATTAATTTCCGGACTCAGAATTCTTAAATTCAAAGTATATGCCATTTCATCAGGCTCCAAGCTAGTGGCTCTTAGAAACCCAGAAAGAATGTAAATATGAAATCACTTTTTCTTTACCATAACTAGCTTTGGAAGTTATTTTTTAAAGGGGAATTAATATTCCAAAATAGGTTTGACTGACAGGCAAGTAATTGCATAGCATTTTCCAATCCCTGTCTAATGCTCTAAGCCAAGCTGTATGTGAGTCTCCCAGAAGGCAGCAGGCAGAGAGGTTCAGGCCCAGCTACCAGCTGTAATCTTAAAGTCCATCAGATTTTGAGAATTCTCTTGCCTCATCTGTAGTCTCTTTATTCCTTTTGAAATCTTCCCTCGCCCAGTCTTTCATGTAGCAACGATCTGCTTCATTGGGGATCTGACGAATGGTCTTGAGGATTTTTCTGTATAACTGAAGAACCTGCTGTCTTCTCAGGAACTGCAGAACATCAAAGGAAACAAAGAACGGAACTCTCACTTTTTGTCATAAGTGAAATGTCTTGCCATTTGCTCTTTCTGCAAAAAAACCTGGAACTCAAGAATTCACTTACAATAAGCTGTACAAATTCAGAAGCAGCATAAAAGTGACCTTGAGGATCATGAGTTTGAAAGGATATTATACCCCATTTCTCAAAACTATCAAATTTACAATTACCTGCCCTCTTTAAAATTAAATTAATTTAGTTAAACATGAATACTACACATATTTTACTTCTATCTCCTATATTAATATTAAGTCAATTTATTTATTTGTAAATTCTTTGTATCTGTTTGACCTGTCCATCTGACTGGGCCAACGTGTATGGAGATCTACATGAGAGGCCACTTCATGGAATATTTATTTAACTCAGAGTGGTCAGTCTTCATGAGTTTCATCAGAGGGAGCTTTGAGTGTACCATCATTAGTACCATTTTTTCACTTTTTTGACTCTATTCTGCAGATCTAGTGTGCAGGTTCAATTCAGGCAGGTCCAAAATAGCCATAGAGAGTCATGCCCAGTGGTCATAGAGGAAGTGCATGCCTGCACCAGTCTAAAGTGGCCAATAGGAGCTGAGCAGACCACACAGTGACACATCATTATGGCAATGTGAACTGCCTCCACACCATGTGGATATAGAGACATGAAGATAAAACCCTTTGTTCCCCAACCTCCCAAAAGCTTAGCTCTCAACCTCTCAAAATGAAAGATATCACAATCTTCATCAATTTTAATATGGTTCTCCCTTAAATCATACAGAAAAATTTTGAGATATCCATTCATTGCCAATTTTTGCATCCAAAATTGCACCTGTTCCTAAAAATACAATATAAGTCCCAAATTCGTGTTCATATAAATCCTACAGAAAAATGAAATACTGACAAGATACATAATAGCAATTACTATTGTTTATATTGCTAGAATTTAGTTCTGGGGGGTTGTGCGCTTGTGTGTTAGTATACATACACTGACCTATGTAACTTATCCACAAGCAGTTGACCCTACCTGGCCACATTTTATGCTTCCAAAAATATGTTTTAATCTTGCTTTTCCACAATTCTTCTTTCAAAAGTTCTCCTCTTTCTCTACATGCACTATGCAGATGTGTCCCAGGAATTCAGTTACTGAAGACACAACATGCTCTTTTGTTAGAAAAACAAACAAACCCTAGTGTTACATCATACAGGTAATCCTCGACTTACAACAGTTCGTTTAGTGACCGTTCGAAGTTATAACAGTACTGAAAAAAAGTGAGTGACCATTTTTCACACCGTTGCATCATCCCCTCTGTCACCTGGTTTACATTCGGATGCTGGACAAGTGGTTCCTATTTATGACAGCCGCACTGTCCCTGTGTGTGTGTGTGTGTGTCAAACAATCCCCTTTCACGACCTACACAAACAAAGTCAATGGGGAAGCCAGATTCCCTTAACAACCTCATTACTAACTTCATAACTGCAGTGATTAAAATGCGTCAAAACTCACTTAACAAATGTCTCACTTAGCCACATGTACTCCGGGCACTGCCTGTACATACATTCCAAACGAAGCACACATCCCCCACCCCCTTTCTGTACCTATTAGAAAAGACTTTTCGAAAGGGAACAGGCCGAATCCAGGCGCTAAACGTGACTGGGGAGCGAGCAGACGACTTGCCTGCAATTCCTGGGGTGCCTAACAATGTCCCGAATTAAGTCACCGGCCAGAAACAGGGCGCTTGCCAAGGAGGCTGCCGAAGCGGTGCCTGGCTTCCTTCCGACTGGCAGTTTCCAGGCCCGCAGCCTCTTTTCTCAAGACTCCCGATTGCGGCGGAGCTCTTTGTCCTGCCGGCGCCTCGCCCAAACACGGGGGCCGCTTCGGCAGCTGTTCGGGAGCGAGGCGGCCGCAAAGACCGAGAGGAGACCGAGCTGCTTTCCCCCCTGGCCGCGGTCTCTTCCCTACCTGCTTCAGGCTTAAGGCCGTCGGGGGTAACCGGGTGGCCGCCATGGCTCACGCTCGCTCCCTTCGGCTCCTTTTATGGTCTTGGGCGGGGACTCTTTAGCACCAGAGGCGGAGGCTGAATCCTGTCCACTCGGCCCCGGCAGCCGGCTGGACGGGGAAGAAACAGGGACCCCGCAGACGGGGGAACTTCAGAGTAATTCCCTCTTCCGTCACTTTAACAAGCCGGAGGAGCAGCTCCCCGGGTGGAAGATGAGAAAACAAGACACGTGTTTAAGGAAACGTATCTATGGAGCACGTCGGAAGCCACACGCTTTGTTCCTCAAGTAGCTTGAACGCTTCAATTAGGAACCAAAGGGAAGTGTAAAGACAACCACCACCACTTACAGAATAACAATTGACAATCCTAACTAAAAAGAATATAAATAACTAAGTAAGGATATAACCAGAAGTGGAGTTTGACGATATTACTCCAGTCTTTTATCAACATTCCAATTAGGTTTTGTGGTTACAATCAGCCCATTGACAATCGATAGCTGCAGAGCAGATTCTTTTTCCCAGAGCGACCTGGTCGTTTTTTTATATAATGTACACGAAAAATGCTCGACAAAGCTAAGCCCAAAGGTGTTTGTTTTTTTAAATCAAGAATCCTTTTATGAAGTTATTGAAACTGGTATTATTTGCTATGTAATATTTTGAATGATTAACCTGAATGTCCTATCCTGGTAATCCAGGAAAAGTTACTTTTAATAGCAGAATAACAAGAGTTGGGAAGGACCTTGAAGGTCTTCTAGTACCAACCCCCTGCTCAAGCAGGAAAGCTATTCCATTTCAGACAAATGGTTGTCCCATCTCTTAAAAGCCTCCAGTGTTGGACCATATAAACTTCTACAGGCAACTGATTAATTGTTCTGTCAGGAAATTTCTCCTTAATTCTAGGTTGCTTCTCTCCTTGATTATTTTCCATCCATTGCTGCTTGTCCTGCCTTCAGGTGCTTTGGAGAATAGGCTGACCCCCTCTTCTTTATGGCAGCCCCTTGGATATTGGAGTACTGCTATCATGTGTAAAGATTATGGTTTAATATTTTCATAAAATTAAACATACCCAACATTTCATATGATTTAGCCTTCAGTCCTCTAATCATTTTTGTGTGATTTAATTCATTTAACTTTAAGGTAATTTATTACAATAAAATGTTACTTGACATTTATGAGTTATATATACAGATTATACATGAATGATTTCACTAAAATAAAATTTAATGTTTAATGTAAAAAAATATTTATTACAACCATACATGGTTGTGCTCATAGGTTTACATACTCCTTGCGGAATTTGTAAGAAACGGTCCATTTTGTAAGTAAAGTACAAGAGTGATCATTCACTTTTTCAATTTATGTGATTTAAATTAATTAAACTACTAGGTATCGCAGAATGAGACAATCATTAAGTAAACCATAGCAATAAAGGAAATAAAATGATTTGGTTCAAAAGTTTCAATACCCCATATTTGGGCTTATAATACAGTCTAAATTTGTCCTATGCTTGTTGAGATGGCAATGAAGCTAAAGACACCTGTGTCTTCTTTGGTTGTATTTATGTCTGTGTATAGCGAGTTTCTTAGCTCTTGAGAAACGGTACATTGACTTTGCTGGTTACTGAAGCATGGGGAAAGCAAAATAATTTACAAAGGATCTGCAAGCAAAAAATACCGTACTTCAAGTTTATAAATCCAGTAAAGGGTTATAAAAGATGCTCAAAGATTTGAAAATGCCTATCAATACTGTTCAAACTCTGATGGTGGAAAATTTGAGATTCTGTTAATACCAAGTCATGGTCAAGAAGGATGGTATGTACAACTGCTGGGAAAATTTGTAGGGACGAAGAAAACCCCAAACAATTTACACAGAAACACAATTTTCTGAAATCAAGTGGGGTGGCTGTTTCAGAACACACAGTAAGATAACAAAACTGCATAGTAGATTTGTCCCACCCACCCCCACCCCACTACTGCCCCAAATGCTACAAAATGTTGGAAGAAAATTTGCATTCATAGTCTCGAATGGCAATAACACTAAGACTTATATACCACTCCAGTGCTTTACAGCACTCTATGGGCAGTTTACAAATAACAGCATATTGCAGCCAACAATCTGGCTCCTCATTTTACCAACCTCAGAAGGATGGAAGGCTGAGTCAATCTTGAGGTCAGGATCAAACTCCAGGCTGCAATACTGCATTCTAACCACACCAGGACTGTTTTCTGAAACTTTGTGCAGCTTTTCTTTTCTTTTTTTGAGTTATGTGCAGCTTTAGAAGCTGTCCAAAGGGCATACTTTGTACTTGCCAACATGACAATGATCTGAAAATAAGACCAAGTTGATCCAAGTTGATGTAAATCATGCAGTTCATGCTAGACAATGAAGAAAATACCGGATCTGGAGGCTTTTGGCTAAGAATGGATAGCTTTACCACATGAGAAAATAAAGGGCTTCCCTCATTCACCACTATTACAAAAGCCTACAAGCCATCAGTATTACTTTCCTTTGTTCTATTTGAATACTTGAGAGACCAGGAAATAAACAGTGCAAGAAGCTATCTTGAGCTGTCAGGTTTTATTTTATCAAATTACAGCAAACTACAGTATTCTTCCTTTATGTCTGAAACTTTTGAGGTAGTTCTGCTTTATTTTGGACAGCCATTTTACACTGTTGGTAAAGATCACAATACCCTGACATAAATCACATCCTGTATATTCTCCAAATCTGGATCTTTATATGACCAAAATAGACTCATCCATAGCAAGAAATTCCCAAAGTTTACAGAATATAATTTTTAGCAGAAAAATATCAAGAGGAACTTAACTTTTACCCAACTTCTGTTGGGTAAAAAAACAATGCAGTTCTTTTACTCAACAGAACATCTTTCCGACTTTAGAAAATGAAAAAGAGGTATGATGGTAAACACACCTTCCAATCTCCATGATTTATTATATGTCTCAATTATCAATGTCTAGCCTTACCTAAAGCTATTTATAGCAAAGTTATTTTAAGTAACTTCATATTAAGAAAGGTTTGGTTTAGGAATTTAAAAAACCTGCAGTTTCACAATATTATAAAAGGTTTCCTTCTGTTGAACTGGGTCCGATTTCTAGAGACTACCTGAACAAATCCCTGCAGTTTTCTTGCCAAAATTTTTCAGAAGTGGTTAACCATTGCCTCTTTCGTAGGGCTGAGAGAAAGTGACTAGCCCAAAGTTACCCATCTGACTTTGTGATCAAGGCAGGACTACTACTCACGATCTCTGTTTCTAACCTGATGTCTTAACTACTACACCAAGCTGGCTCTCACAAAGTACTTTAAATTCTGCACTACATAAACTGTAAATTTCAATGTTGTTCATTAGATAGATACCAGACAGATGATGGCTTTCCAATTACTGTATATATCTCTTTTGAAATTTATGATTATTGCATCTGTACAAGAAATAATATTTCCTACAACTTTCATTTACAAGCCCTCCTATTTAATTGCTAACTTTCCCTACATCAGCAGTACCAGCCACATCTGGACCCCATGAAATAGTGCAGTAATCATTACATTAATCTTTGGTTTACATACAAGAATGAACAAGTTCAAGACAGTGTCAGAATTTACTTTAGTTTTCAAATTTGAATAGGAAACCTTATTTCAGGCCTAATTAATTCTTTCAAACAATGGACACCATAATTACAAACAAAAGGATGGCTTTATTAATAATCACAAACAATGCATAGTTTTTGCAATGAAAAAGGGTTGGGGAGAAAAAGTCCCTTGCAGGTGTGTCCTAGTAATTGCCTTGGACAGAAGGCAAAAGTCAGAGTGTTAAATCATAATTCAGTCTTTAACAAAAATATCCTTGCAGCAACCGTTCAGCAATATTGAGTAATTTCAAGTATTTAAGGAGATTGTTGTTGTTATTATTTTTTGGCTGTGTAAAATTTAACCTCCCCCATCTCCTCAACACAGGGTCCACTCATACAAGTGACTTAAAAGCAAACTATTTTTTATTATAGTTCAACAGTTCGAGTTCAACTTCCTCTTTTGGAAGCAAAACTTGCTTCTTACTACTCGACAAGCCTGCCTAATTCCTAATGATGAGGGTATCAAAATAAACCCTAGAATAAGTTACTCGAAGTAAAACAACAACAACAATAACAACAAAAGAAAAAAATATAGTTTTTCACTGTTTCCCAATACTGGCAAGGAAACCAGAGACGATGTCTAAGTTCATCATGGATTGCATAGTCTCCTGCACTGAGAAGGGGAAAATGCAAGTTTGAGGTCTTGGATTTCTGGCCCCCTTGAACATCAGCTTATATGTTTCAATGAAGTCTTGTCGCACTCTACAAACTGTCTGAAGCAGTCACTAGTTCAAACCACTGCCTAAGGGCATCACTGAGAGTCTCTGGCAGGGCATTCACATCTCTGAGAATTATGTAGAAAGGAAAGGGAAATTCTTCCATGTATGACTTTATTTCTGGCAATTCTCCAGGCCGTATGAATACAGGAACTTTAATATCCAAGATTGAATCCTGTGAAGGAAAACAGCAAATTAACAGAAGTAAATACTAAATTACAGATTTACACTTTTCTTATAATCAAGTAATATTCACTTCCGCGTACACATACTTATGTTAAATCAAATGAAAATAGTCAGGAGGACAGCAGAAAAAATGACATTTTTCTCTTCTTGATAATTATGTCCCCCCCAACCTTTTAACTTTTACAGCCACTGCTTGATTAACAATCTCAGTTAGCAATCATTTGCACCTACAGCAATAATAAATGGTAATAATAACAAGTTCCCCTTCAAATTATCATTTGAAGGGGAACTTAGTAAATATCCAACATTATTAATTTATAATTATGTATAACATGCTTTTTTTCATAGTTAAAAGTAACAGATGCATTGATAACTTACCCGTGAATTAGGGTTGTCCAATATTACAAAAATAACGAAGATATTTGCATTCTGTACAGATTGAACAGCTGCTTTGACACGTTCCTTGCCCTCAAGGAAAAGACCTCTTCCATCTGATACTATTAGGAGTAACTGAGCAGTTTCTAGTAAGAGACATATATTCAGTTGTTAATAAAACCCTGAATCAAATATACAGAAAACAAGAAATATTCCAAGAATTTATAAAAGCTCTGAACTGCCTAGTATTTTAAAGAATGAAAAAGTTCTAAAAACGTATTGTCTATATAGGAGAAACTAAATGGAAACTAAATAATTTTTAAAGTAAAACATAATATTGGTGAATATCCTGTACATATTTGAAGAAATAGATCCTAATCTGTCTAGTAGCATGGTAATAAATTGAGGAACTAAGAATTCAAATGTTTCTTCTTTAGAATATTTATTAAAAAGTACTATTCAACACAATATTTTAAAGTTTAAACTTTCAAACAATTGAGTTGCCCATTTCAAGATTGTTTCAGTGTCAAGTGCAACGAGGACCGTCCTGCTTTGAGATGTTGTGATCTTAAATGCTAGGCACGCCTTTATCAACCAATCAGCAACTACAGACAACAATGCTTCTTATAGTCAATGCAGATTTTTTATTTATTTATTCAGTTTAGAAGTTGCCTGATTCCAGAACAACTCGGTTCTTCACTTAAGGCATGCTACTGTGTGGCATCAGTGATTATAAAAAAGTAGTCAGAGACACACCTGGATTGATGTTCGAAGACAAGTGCTGTGCTGCAGCAAACATATTTATTGATGATTCTAAAAACTGTGGAAGAACACGAGAAACAAATATTGTGAAACAACAACCTCCACCCTGAAACTGTCATGCTGATTCTGGGACAAAGAATAGGAATGTCCAAATTTGAATTATACACTTTTAAGACTATACTTTTCCAAATCCTATTTGAAGCACAGCAGTAAGCATTATTTCATTTTGAGGTGGTAGAGTGAAATCCTGAGGCACCAATAAGTGGGGAAATATTTATTTCATTTGATTTATGAGCTTCTCATCTCATCTAAAGGTTACTTCCACCACCAAGACAAAGGCAATTCTAAAAACTTGGGGAAGGATCCTGCCATGCAACTTGAAGGTAGGTATACCAGCAGGATCTCAGATTTGTCTTTACAATGCATCAGATGTAAGGCAATGGACAACATGACCTTAAGAAGTGGGGATACCTGAGCTATCTTAGTCTTCTTTTGTTCAAATTTGCAGAGCTGTAGTAATCTTGCTCCTGATCGGTCATTGAATTGTTCATGGAATGGATGTAGCAGCTGAACTGTCTCTCCAAAACTAAAATAAAGTGAAACATATTTTTAAAAATTGTGCCACCTGCAAGAATTATATTAATTTTCACTACCAAAAGTCAATAAAGGTTTGAGGTATTCTTACCTACATACTGCAATTTGTCCCACTTCTAAAAGTGTCAAAGCATTCCCAATCACTGCTAAGGATTCATATGCGAGCTACAAAAAACAAGTTGATACAGTTGGAGTTCATTGATGAGTAAGGTTAATAGTATTATCAGTAGATTTTAATATGAACACTTTGGCACAGAATTATCATTTAAACTGCAAAATTCTAAAAATGTTTGCTACCGATAAAACCTTTTCTTAAAGCTTCTGATGCCACATACTTTCATACAAACTCTGTAAGAAATTAGAAAATTGCAGTGATGACACTTCCCTTTAAATACATCTCAAGTACTAAACAGTCATTGGGGCAGAAAACAAAGATGCCTGTACATCCTTTGAAGTGCAGTGAGATATTTAAACTCTGTATGAGAACTGACATTTGGGAAACCCCAAGTGGCAAAAGCAAAAAGAATGACAGAATGAGCCACAGATAGTCTTCGAGTTACAATGGCAATTGGGACTAAAATTTCCATTGCTAAGCGATGCAGTCATAAAGCACAACATCAAGGGATTGTCTCTCTTTATAATAGCAGCAAACATGGCAGTCCTCGTTGCTGTTGTTAACCAAATCCTACAGGTCATGAATCAAGGATCCTCCCAATTCCAATCCCAATCCCTCTTTAATTGCCCTTGTGGATGCCTTGCACTCTTGTGACTTTGCCATTACTACCCTTGCTGGTCCTGCTGGCACTTTCAGCCTTGGTAATCCCGCCTGTCCTTTTGCTAGCTTATTCCTGCTGCTGCAGATGAGCACACCCTACCTGGCCCTTTGTGAGGCTTTTGCTGGCCATGCCTGCCCTTTGTCCCAATTTGCACATGGCCTTCTTTCAAGATTTTGGAAACAAGCAGAGCTGGTAAGGGCAAGATGGCAGGGGCAGGAGGACCAGTGAGCACAGGTCAGCCAAAATGGCAGAGATTGGGGGGGACGGACGGACAGAAGAGATAAGCATTTGGGAGACGTGTGCCTGTGAAGAACAAATGGGTTGCCCCAAGTGCCCAATTTTTCATCTCGTGACCATGGGGTGCTGCAATAGTCGTAACTTTGGGGACCAAAGTTATACTGAAACATTTTGGGTGTTTCAGTACAATATGTTATATCCAGGGGTGGGTTCTAACTTACCTCGCCGCCTATTCGCTTCCTCCCATGCTGCGCGACCGTGTGCACGCTTTGTGCTTCCTCACATGCGCAGTGCAAAAAAATTACAACCCCCCCAAAAGGCCGAAAACAAGATAGCGGCGCATGCACATTTCTTCACATGTGCAGAAGAAAAAAACACCCAGAAAAAAATGCAAAAATATATATATATATATAAAAAAAAGATGACGGCATCCACAGACAAGAACCGGTTCTGTGACATCACCAACGGCTTACTACCTATTCTATAGAACCGGTCCGAACCACTAGGAACCCATCTCTGGTTATATCATATATTATGATAACTCTGAATGGTTGCCGAAGCAATGGTCATAACTGTACATAGGATAGGATGAAACACAGAAGAAATATGAATGGAATGCAGGTCTGTTAAGATCAGAATGTTCTTTATTTATATATATTTTTACCTGTTTGGAATGATTGTCTACCATACTGGCAGAGTCATCAAGGGCCAAACAAATCTGGTATTGCCGTTTGCTGGGTTTGGTTCTTCGTAACCATATTTTATCTTTTCGGAACTGGCTTGCAATGTATGGAATTACTTTGCGCATGTTCAACCTTTTTCCTGTTCTATAATCACCTCTGGTAATTGGGAACATACAAAACATTAACACTATAACACAGTGTTATAAATATCATAACATTATGACAAATAACATTTATCGTAAACATGACATTTATGAAAATAACTAAGCAGAATATGAGTTTTGCACAACTCAGCAGAGATTTAATTATCAGAAATATTGGTTTAAGATTGTTAGAAGAAATTGCTACATTTCTACATATGGTGGTTACTGTATATATGTAGTTATCTGACAATTGGAAAAGGTGATGTTGTCTGAGACAAAGGGTTGGAAATAATTTTAAATATTTTTCACAGCTTTACTAAAAATAAAAACCTAGGGGGAAATCCAAAATATTGCAAAAACTGTTGTTATTGTTCCTTTCCAAATAAACAGAACCATGTGTTATTTCTGGCAATCTCAATGAATTCTACAATCTGAATAAAATCTGCAAGCTGAATAAAATCTACCAGCTGAGCCAATGGGACAATGTTGATTATGCATATATTATTCTGGTTTTATTATCATAGAACGTGTAAAGGATATTGTCTCTCTGCTCTTATGCTCCAAAAGTATATAATCACTCCTCTCTCTGAAGCACAATTCACAGACTTGAAAACATATCTTTACAGACATAAGGGTTAACACTTTTTCAATAAAAATGAAACATGAAAGATTTAGGAATATGCAGATTATATTGTCAATCTGTACAGTCTTGTTGCATGTGCACAAACTCCAAACACATATAGACTTCAGTCTGCAAATGCTTATACTACAATAATTAACCTGTTGAAGGAATCAAAGACTCCTTTGATTCAGATCATGCTAAAATGTAGAACATGACAATATATAAACGAAGCAAATAATTAAGAAATAATACACTTGGAAAAGTGAGGATAGCATTTAATGAAGATACATGGCTGTTGAACTCAGGATGTCAATTGAATTAATATTTTAACTACCCATTTAATGATTACTGGTTGTCCTTGTTTAGTGACTGCAACTGATTCTGGAGAAATGGTTGCTAAATGACATGGTCGCTAAATGGACCATGTGAGAGAGATGCTGCAAAGATCATTAGTTGCTGCCATCTCATTCAGATAAAGTTCTCTAGTACAGTGTCCTCTGCCTGACTGTCCCCCCCCCCCTTTTGTCTTCTTGCAGGATGAAGAGATTGCTTAAACAAACCATGTTTCTAGAATGCTTTTTTCTGCAATTCCTTAAAAAGGGTTAACTTTTTTGAGGGTTAACCTCAAGCTCACCTCTGGGACCCTAACTAATTAAAATTTAAATTAGAACTCTCCCATGGCTAGCACTGGTGGTTGAAACTGACTTGGGCTTAATCAGTTTCACAATGACTTTTATTGTCATAAATATCCACACTTGTGGAAAAAATGATTTTTTAAAAATTATTTCTGTTTCTTGACCTATTTGCAAACAGTCTTGTTCATATATATATGTGAATAGCTGTGGCAGATGCTAAGCAAGGACTAAACAAAGATTAAATGCCATTGCTTTCATTGCGCTATGAATTCTACCATGAAACTCTGTTCTGCCGATCAAACTGTTTAGCTGGTTCTTGCTTTTTGCTCTACTTACTTCAGCTTGGCTGCCTGAGTTGGTTCCAGGAGGAGTCGGAGCTGCTCACAGAGCTGCTGTGAAAGAGGTTCAGTGAGCAGAAGGTATCTCTGCCACATCTCTTCGGCTGCTGCATCCCCCTACAGCATTCAAGGTACAAGACAAAAAACCCATAAAACCCATGAGTTAAAAAGTAGTGGTGGTGGGACCCAGATTCTTTAGAAAATAACTTTTTTAATAGCACAGAGACATTTATACCCAGACGACACACTGTTTAATGGAAGATGATACGTTCAAGTTAAATAATAAAAAAACTTATATATATAAAAAGAAAAAAGAAAATAACTTTTGTTGTTGTTGTCTGCACAGTGCTTTAGCAGTAATGCAGAATACACATCCACGGTGTCTATGAAAATTAGTATTTGTTCCCAGTGTTGATGTATTAAAAATACTAGAGGGGGCCATACTTCAGGCTTCCAATATTTATTTTAAAAATCCAGAAATATCTTTAACAAAACACTAGTTAAGAGTACATCATTTCTTAAAACCTTGATGTCAGTAATTTAGCCATTCTCCCACAGGCTTTCAAAGGTAACATTTTATACTTATTTAATATAAACTAAGTAATTTGTTGTACAGTTTTGTGATTATAAAAACGCCAGTTACATACTGCAGAAGGTTATCAAGACCACTACACACACTTGAGACGATTAAGCAATAGTATTTAACATGACATCAAAACCAGGTTTAATTACCTTTCTCATAAAAAATAAACAAACAAAATGATATCCTTGATTAAATACGTTACTAACCTCTAAAGGATTTCTAATCTTCCAGGCTTCAAGCTGCTTCTCTAGTTCTTGCCTCAGTTCTTCAGGGTTTTTAAAAATGTGCTTAAAATATAACAAATTGTAATAAGAATCCAGCAATATGAACAGATTAGGTTTAGTGAGAGGTAGAAATACTCCTACAAAAGGTAACATACATTTTATCGTAGACTATAAAAATTGTCCAAAACCTTTAGAAAGGGATGCTTTAGAGCAGTGATGGCTAACCTTTCTCGGCTCGGGTGCCAAAAGGTGCACGTGCAATAGCACGTGTGCGTGTGCCCACACCCATAATGCAATGCCCCCCCTCCACGCATGCAAGCAGGCTTCACTGAAGCCTCAGAACTTCTGGTTGGCCCGTTGTGCTGTTTTTCAGCCTCCCCAGGCTTCAGGAAGGCTTCCTGAAGCCTGAGGAGGGCTAAAACGACCTCCCGCAGCCCTCTGGAAGGCCAACAATCAGTTGGCCAGTTCATGCATGCACACTGCAGATGATGTAGGGCAACACCCTCAGATATGGCTCCGTGTGCCACAGGTTCGCCATCAGGGCTCTAAAGAAATACAGAATGTGATTCTTCTCCAGACCATGCCATTCATCCAAATCTGAAGATACTCCAGTAGTATTCTGAATTGGAAAACAGGTTCTCTTGGAAACCAGTAGTCAAAGCTAGAACAGTCAGCTTATCTTCTGGAAAAGTGCTAGATCATCCCTAGAACACTATCATACAAAACAGTAATGCAACATTCCAGAATGACATGGGCGTTTCCCCAGATTATCTATTGTTCTTTATCAAATCTAGACTTGTAGGAAACATTTCAGCAACTCTGCAACCCTGTTTTACTGTCTTGCTCTGGTTGTTTTGTCACTATATATCCTTCTAGAATAAATAGAAGCACAGTAGAATAAATAAATTTCACAGTGATCTGCCAGTTCAGTTCCCTTCTGCAGAAAAATGGCTTAAGCCTCTAACAGGTCCCCACACTTTTTAACACGCACAAGAAGTCAATTGAGAAAATCACTTACAGATTTGGAAAAAGTACTGTCACCACTGATTATATTTAGCCTTCTCTCCCTAGTATCCACTTGAATCAAGTGATATAATTCAGAGGACTTTTTCTGACCTAGTCTTCCCCAGAAGCAAGAAGCTGAGTCCTCGTCCCGATAAACCCCTTTTATATAATTTACAGTGAATTCATCTCTAGCAAAATCTTTCCTCTCCCACAGTCTTTCAAAATAGTTCACAATTACTGACCTTTATCAGGCTTGGAGAGTGACCAGGCCGATACCTTTCAATTGCCCGCAATACTTAGCAAGAATGCAGGAATGAACTAATTGTCTTCTGCAAACACCACTCCCCTTTCACTCCTCTTTTATTCCCTCTGGGAGGGGCCATTCATCATCCACCTGTGGCCTTACTCCCAAGTCGACCCTTGTATTCTTTAGCTGTTCCCTTCATCTGGCAACTCTGTGCATGTGCATACTGGGAACAGGCTCCAGCTGTTCTTCTGCCTCACTGATGTCTGACTCTGATTCTCTAGCTGATAACTGGCATATAGTCCTGGTCCCCTTCTCTGCCTCTGACACAGAGCTCTCATCACACTCTTCCCCAGACTCCAGGACTGGCCCTTGTTCCTCCACAACCTCCTCACTGTCTGAGTCTGCTGCCAGTTCCGTTGGCTGCTGGTGGACCACAATAGTGTGATTACTTGAGTGGCCTAAGTGTGTATGTGTTGATCCGAAGAAAGGCTTGCTCAAATCAAGCGATGTCTCTTCGTTTGAATTGTGAGCGTTGCAATTATGTTTACATTGTGCAAATTCAGTTTTGTGTGTTGGCCTGTGTGTGTTTGCAATTTGAAATAATTATTTGATTCCCTCTTATGTTTGCTGTGAGTTTAAAAGGATTTTGGAGACCGTGAACCCATAACTCTGTTGGAGACTTGGGTTCGTTATCATGTGATTCCCTAGTATACAACATTTCTAATACAGTTACATAAATGTATACATTCTTCCCACTGCATACAGCCACAATATGCCGCAAATGACCCGATGCATCCTTCAAATGTACGAAAGGGCTGCAGGCTCACGCATTAGCTGCTTCCATGCAGAGTGAGCACACTATCACAAAATGCTGGCCAGCCAGCCTTTGCAGCCGCTGACTCACCTAGCTAAGTGGAAGACTCATAAATAATGGAGGAAAAGAGATTTACCGTATTTTTCGGAGTATAAGACGCACTTCCCCCCCCCTAAAAGAGGCTGATAATTTGGGTGTGTCTTATACTCTGCATGTAGCTTTTTCAAAGCTTTTTTTCAGACCTAACAAGGTGAGTGAAGAGTGAAGCGATCTTTGCAGGCTTTTTTCA
>JANHFT010001368.1:474448-492362 GCA_032467955.1 Pseudoxenodon macrops
CTATTCCATTTCAAAGGCCATGTTTTAATTTCAGAAAAAAATAGTACAAAGTAAAAAAAAAATTTTTTTAAAGAAAGGCAACTAATAAATGTAGATTCTCACAATAACATTCACTTTCCACTTCTTACCTTTTGTGCAATTTCCGTAAATATATTTGTCAAGACAAAAAGCAATTTTGCAGTACTCCTATGTGTGGCCAAGGAAACCGTGAGGTAGAAAAGGACAATATTGGAATATTTGCAAAGAATTGGCATTAGACGTGCCAGCAAATGGCAGGCCTGATTAAAAAGCTGAAGAAATAAAAGAAAAATAATGTCAATTAATTATGGAAAATATTAAGCGTCTACATATTCTTTCCCAAGGATTAGTTTCGCTGTCTGTCTGTAGTATTTATAAGCAATTTCAGAAAATATGTTTTATTCTTACATGCTATTTGAGGCAAGATAAAGAAACAATTTTAACATCTTTCCCCAAGATATATTTCAGCCAAAAAATATCACCTTGCATTTGTATGCAGTGTAATCCTCGCCATAAGTTTTCAATTCCACCAGGAGTTCAGAAATGACTGAAATTATTCTTTGTATATGCAAAGAATTCACATCAGAACAAATGTCTTCATCTAAGAGTTTAGTTAAATGCCCTCTCTGAAGCCCATCAACTGAAGATTCTTCTCCTGGAATAAGAAATATAGAAAGCAATGATCAAAAATGCATTCCAATTGAGCTCATGAATATGCCCTATAAATCGTCAGTTCTCATTTTTTTAAATTATTGTGCTACAGAAGTGTCATATACAGCAAGAAAAATGCATTTGGCATAACAGTTGCTTTCAAAACAAAACAAGTGAAAGAATGTTCAGTCTTACCATCTTCCTTTGGGAATATCTCCTCGTTGTCTTTTCTTCTTTCAACCAAACACTGGACAGAACTCAAGATAACGTGGATTGCAAGTTCTATTTCTTCCGAGAAGTGTTCTACAAATCCATCATCGGATGTTTCGTCATCTATAGAAGTATCATTGAAAAATTAAATGGGAAGGTTTTTAGTTTTACAATGAAGAGATGAATGGATGGATGGATAAATGTGTGCACGATGCTTGCTTCCGTAGTGTCTAGCTATCTACTCTAAATAAATACTACTGATCTAATTTTCTCCCTATTTGAATAGCTGAAGTATAAAAATTCTCCCTCCATTAAAATTGGGATCGATACTATTGTACATTAAAGAGAAAGTTGTTGGTTGTTCTTCAGAATTAAATCAGAAATTCCCTTTCAGGGATGTACCAGAAATGACTGGTAGTGAAGTCAATAATATCATTATTTCAAATAAAATTTCTGCATGTACAGGTAGTCCTTAACTTGCTTGAGGCCAAAATTTCTACTGTTATGTGAAACATTTGTTAAGTGTGTTTTGCCCATTTTACAACCTTTCTTGTCACAGTTAAGTGAATCACTGTAGTTGATAAGTTAGTAACTTTGTTCTTAAGTGAGTCTGACTTCCCTATTGACTTTGCTTGACAGAAGGTCGCAAAAGGGGATCACATGACCCCAGGACACTGCAACGGTCATAAATATGAACCGGATGCCAATAGTCTGAATTTTGATCACATGATCATGGGGATGTTGCAAAGGTCTTAACTGTGAAAAACGGTCATAAGTCACTTTTTTCCGTGCCACTGTAACTTTGAACAGTCACTAAATGAACTGATGTAAGTAGAGGACTACCTGTATTGCAGAAGTACAACAAAAATGGTTTAAGGGAACAGTAAACGTCCTATATCCCAGCCCCTTAAAGACTATACTTTCACTTACAAAAACACCATTTCTAGAAAGAAGAACAGTCTAACATTGTGACCACTGGTTATCAAGTATAAAGCAACGCTTAGGAACATAAAAAGTAATGATGTAGTTAATCCTACAGGCAAACAGAGAATGATATTAAATCAATAAAGCCCCTGCATTATTGAACAGAAGGAGAGAGAATCATTTTTACCTTCACAGTGTGAAATTGAACTGAAGAGCTGTGTCTTCCAGATAGCAAAATCATCTACACTGCTATTAATTTCTCCTTGGATATATATGAGACTCCTGATTAATGCCATCTGAGACCCAATTTGATTGACTTGAGAATCGGGTGGTGTAAATAACAGCTCAATATCCTGCAGTTGAGTTGAAACCTTCAGCAAACAATCCACTCCTGAAGAGCACACTTCAAAGCTTTTCCTGAGAAAAAAAAACATTGAAAGGGACATTTGAAACTAAATAAAAACTGCATGAACATGGAGTGGTTTCTGTTGCACTTATGAGTGACTTGACATTAGAAACACAATGCATACATACGCACATACATATTTACAGTAGCAAAACTGGCCAGATCTAAGCATCCCGTGAGTCAGATCCATCCCATAGGGGAGTTTCACACCCCTGAGAGCTAGGCTAACAGCTTCCATAGCACTGAATGCCTCTTTGAAATATGGACTCTGATTATAGGAGTGGTTTAGCTTTCCTATGGGCACAATCTCTAGAAAAGGTATAATCCTACTGAGGCAATATACATGCAGCCTGCAAACAAACGCAACCCCCCTTTTTTTTGTCCCAGTATGACAGGATGCATCTCATTTACCAAGAATGGAAGAGAGTCTCCGAAGACACCTGTTTTATTCTGTCCACGTCTGATTTTACTGCCTTCACCTCTACCAGCATCTCTTTCACCTTGGAAGCCAGCTGCTGATATATCGTATCCTGCTTTCGCATCCTGCATGCAGCAGGCAGATGTTCTGGACTCATTGGAGTGAGATACTGTAGCTCTGATGGATCCAGTTCTGGAAGTGACTTTAGAATAGTGGAAGAATTCAATTCCACCCCTTCAGATTTGATTTCTGTCCTAGGGGAGTTCAAAGTTTGGTCTTCTGGACAGCATTCTACAAACCAGGACAGCTGTTCTAGAAGCACTACACACTGCATGGAAAGATACTGCAATCTGTCAGTCCATTGCTGAACACCTTCTTGGGGAGGGAAAACCACTTCGTATTCACTTCCAGGAGACAGCCTGGCATCAATCTCTTGTATACAGCTTAGCTGATTCCTGTTCAAGAGATTCATATACTGTAAGTAACAGATTTATTAGTAATTAAAATGCAATTATTACAATTCGAGTACCAGTATTTTAATCCTTATTAGATTTGGACATAGAGCTTTCCCTAAATGTTTTGTTTTTCCCCACATCAATTATCTACTTGATTTCTCACCATCCTGTAAAAAAGCTATTTTTCTTCTGAATTTGTTTTCCAAGACACCCAGGAAGCCTGTGGATTTTTCTATTCAAGCTTTTCTCAATTGGTACCTTCAACCAGAGAAAGCAGGGAATTGTTGTATTCTCAGTACAGACTGAGGAAGACCTGAATAATGATAACAATGGCAACCTCAGGTGAGCAATACTGTCCCCAAAGAATGACAACCTCATTTCTGTGCAATGTTCTTTAGCCAGGCTTAGAGTGGGAAAAAGAAAATCCTGCTGTGAAAAAGAAATTACCTGAAATTCGACCAATTCAGCAATTATTTTAAGTAACTACTAAATATGAGAAAATTAAATCTTTCAAAAACTGAAATAAGTATTTGTGTGCCTCATGAATAAAATTAATAATTTAATTGGGCTTAGAGATGGGACATGTATCACAGGACTCTCAAACTCTGTGGTATTTCCAACACCCAATGAGGTTTCCTCAGGTAGAGTGGGGATGCTGTCAAACTTTGCTCCCAATTTGTTTGGGCCGAGCAACAGCGTGGGCAAAATGGCAAGCAAAGTCCAGGATGAGCTTTAAACACCCTCAGCAAACCTGATTTAAAAAACAAACAAAACCTGATCATTCAGGCTCTTGGCAACTGGTACCATTTGCAACGGTTATACCGCCCCCCCCATATCACATGATTTAACATTTGTAATCTCGACAGCCAGCTTCTGACAAGTATATCAGTGGAGAAATTGGCAAGAAGTCACAAATGGTGGTCATGTGACATTGTATTTAATGACTGCAGGTGGATTTCCTTAAGTCTGTAGCTAGAACTGACACAATCATGTGATGTTGCATTTTATGACCATGTAGCTTAGCGACATTTTTGGTCTCAACTGCAGTTGGTAAGTGAGGACTACTTGCATACAATTGTAGAAAAGGATCTTCTTAGTTTGAATGAATAAGTTTGGAATATATATATATATATAGAAAAGAGAAAGACAATACCTCAGGAAAACCCACTGTTCTGTCAAAGCAGTGAGAGACTTCCTCTGTTTGACAAGCATCTTCATGAGGTGCGCAGTGAATCCTTTACATCGCTCAACCGTACTTACTCCAATCTCCTATAGAAAAAGGTAGCCACTCTCATCCTTCTGTTTATCAAAACAAACTTCTTCTAATGGTAGCTGTAAAATGCTTGGAGTTATAGGCTACACAGTCAATTAGTTAGATGTGATTTTGCACGTTGTTTTTAATTCCCCTTCAGGTACTTTGAGATATGCATAAAATTACATTGCAAATTTATTCCATACCGAAATTAGAATGACTAATTAAACATTCTGAATATGTAGGGTTTATTATTAAAGGTAGTGAAGCGCTGAAGTAATGAAATGATATATAGTTATCCAACTTCCATTTCTTCATTTAATTGCCATATAATTTCACAATATTTTTGCCTCTATGGTGCCCTCCAGTATGTTAAATTGTAACATTCAATGCCCTCAGTCAATAGCAGTCAAGGGCTGGGGATGATGGCAGTCATAGCTAAAACACCTAGATTTCGCCATACAGGGGAAGAATAGTCTACAACTAAAGGACACATACTTGTTTTCCTTAGTGAATTCAAGGTGATGCACATGGAAAATATCTCTCATTTTATCCAAAGGAACTAGTCTGTAAAGTAGGTTGCGCTGACAGAAAGTGACTGACCCTAAGTCACTTAGTCAGATTTATGGATAAGATAGGTTTCAAGAAAGAAACCTCCTATCTCCATGGCCCAAGCCTAACACCAAAACAAGTATATTACATTGGCTCAGGGGATTTACCTTTGAAGGTGCTGATAATGCTGTCTGAAGCCTACAGTGATGTGCAAGAGACCGATAGAAGTATTTCTGGCATCCATCCCAGGACAAAGAGATTTGAGAGAGTAACCTGAAAAGCAAAAAAAAGTTTGAACCCCTTAACACACAGGTATCCAAACTTTGGTTGAAGCCCACATGGGGTTGTAGAAAACTTATGTAGAGTCACAACTTTTTCAAGGCTATAAGAATTGAGAAGGCAAACTGATAAGCAAACCCAGAGTGAGTTTTGATCGAAGAACAGATCTATGGGCCTAGTCTGCTGCCAAAATCATCTTCCAATCTTAGAAATATTTATTCATAAAAGGGGCCACACAAACTCATTTATCTTTTGAGCAGTCTGTGAGATTATAACAAACCCCTGTCCTAACAGAAAAAGGCAAAACACTTCAAAGTCTTCATATGATAGCGTATAATAAGACAAAATCTACAGCTTGCAAATTCTTGATCAGCATTTGATTGATTTTAAGTTATCCAACTTAAAGTTTCCACAAAGTGTTTGTTTCCACTGCAAAGAGCAGGGAGAAAGATCTCGGGTCAGAAGTAGAAACGAAGGCCAAATATCCACACTTTTCAGATTGTTGTTGACTAAAGTAAAAACAATCCCATAAGGAGAAAACAATGGGATATTCATCATGCTTAATCTGATTTTAAAATAACCGAATCAATTATCTCCACAGACTAGATTTCAAAAATCCGAGAAAATATTTTTGCCACCCTTTCTGACACCAAAATTCTATTATAGTACAGAACTAAAGCAATACATACGTTGCATCCGATTTATGTGTGCAGTTAACTGAAGCCAATGCTCTGTTTAAATCCAATGGTTGAAGGAAAAGCATATTTTGCGAACTTTTGGAACGAGACCAAGTCAGGCCTTTGCGATATGATAATCCTAGAAAGACATTTATTTATTAGGTTTTTATTCCACCTTTATTATTTTTATAAATATTCCTTCCTCTTCCTATTTTCCCCACAACAACCACCCTGTGAGATGGATCGGGCTAAGGGAGAATGACTGGTCCAAGATCACCTAACTGGCTTTCATGCCTAAGGCATAACTAGAACTCTGAGTCTCGTGATTTCTAGGTTAGCCTCTTAACCACTACATCAAACTAATATTTTTATCTTTCTCAGATCTGTAATACTAAATATTTTTGCAAATCTACTAGTGTATCTTAAGAACCCTAATCTTGTGCACATTTGGAATCAGAATTCCAATCAAATAATAGGAATGATAGTCATTGGACCTACATACTGGATAGATTTTTCTTCACATTCACTGAATTTTCTTTATTTGTAAATTAACGTGACACAAAACATCAATTATGGTTTAGCATTGTTAAGCTGTCACAGTATGGCTTGTTCAACCAACTGTAATTTAAAATATTGATCTGGCATGATTTATGAATGAATTCTCAGTTTATGTATTGTGCCCAAATTATGGTTGGATATTAAAACATAGGCTCATATGCCTTCCCTCGCCATTATCTCTTCTGGTTCCAATTCACTTAGATCTGATTTAAATTACACTATTGCCTAAAAATAACTACCGTATATTAAAATAAGGAGAATTATGTGAAGATGATCCAAATTCCCTGAAACAAGGAATTTATAACATGCTTTTCTCATAGACAAGACACAGGCAAAATCATTAGCATCTCTGAGTAATAGAATGAGATTGTAGGTGAGATTTCTTTGGAGAGCAATGTTGGACTAAAAGTCTAGTAAGATAAGTGCTGGAGTTTCTCTACTCGAGCAAACTTAACTAGAGACAGATTAATTGGGTTTGTTTGTCCCTGTTGTTTTCTTTTTAATGAAAATTAAGGTAATTCCTCATTATATGCAGGTTTCATGACTGATGGGGAAACAATCAATATGAAGTATCGTGGTATATTCAGAGGAGATCCATAGAACTGTAGGACTTGCATAAACCATAATCACTACTATTTGTATCCACGTGCAACTGTTTCAAACCAATTCTTTTCCTATGTTACTTACTGATGTTTCCGTGAACCAAAACTAACTGCTTTGACAATGCATGCAATTCATTCTGTGACTGAGCCCTAAAAAACAAGGGCATGTTTTGATTTACATAATATGTTAGAAGAACTTTCATTTAACTGACCTGTAGTTGCAAGGTGTTTAAAGAGCTCTGCTAGAGCCCTTTGTTTTTGCAGAAGTAAGTGTTTGGCTTCTGACCTCTGTTTTTCCTTTTCTGAAGTTGAATTCACAGACACGTTCTGCAATTCGTGGGCAGAAGAAATTACGTCACCTGCAAGGAGGAGGAGACAAATCAATAGGAGAATCACAGTCACTCAAATTATATATATCTATATATATTGTACGCTAGAGAAGTTTTCTTTAGGAGAAAAAGCAGTATACAAATATTTTACTTTTAATATGATTGATATTAAAAATCACACTACTTGTGCACTGTTGGATCATTGTTTTAGAGGTATTTCCTTATCTACAGAAAGAAACATAATGACCAAGGACAAAAAGGCAATAGGAATAGGAGTGATTTCCAGCTTCATGATAGCTTGATTGTAGCTGACTATTTTTCTACAGCCAATGCTAGGACCAGTCCACCTGGCCTCCAGAGGGCTAGGGCGAAACCAGTTTCCTGAACCTCCAAGCAGCAGTATGCTAGCACGGCAGCACTGAAGCAATCACAAATTTTCCCGATTTCCACCCTACTGGAGTCATGGGTCCCAGTTTTTGGACACATTCTGTAAGTTAGACCATTTGAGGTACCTTGATTCAAACACTGTTGATGTACTACTGTTTTGCCCAGTCAATTACATACTTTCTTTTACAATAGTTTAAATCCAACATTCAATCCATTTCAAAAACTATTTCTGACTCAATTTTTTAGAGCTGAAGTTTATTTTGCAAATTCACACAGTTTAATTTCTTAGAATTCCGGAACAACCTGTAATTTGACCGAATGGTCCCTTGACATCAGGTAAATGATGAAGTGTTACATTTTGTGCCTACTAAACATAGATCTAAAGCATCTTTTTTTTTAAAGTTAATAAGTTATAGCAAATTTACTGTAAAAACTAGGATCACAGTCAACAATGCAAAAATAATTTCCTAAAACAAAATGGCTAATTAAATAATCATATAAACAACATTTGGGATGCTTACCAGTGAAATTGTCAAGATTCTCCACCAAGCCCAAGACAGAACTAGCCTTCACTAGAGTTGCACATATCTTCTTCATTCGTTTGGTGAGTTTAGGTAAACGTCCCTGAAGTGATTCTGGATCAAATGCCCACCCCTGGAAGTCTTCTAAATGAAGAGCCTGGGAAATGTTCACAGTAGGAAAGTCAGCAAAACTGAAAATTTTCTGTTATCAGCACATATATGGACCTTTCAACAGTTACTAGCTTCAAGTTGAAAGTTGAAGCATCAGATATAATAATGGGGCTGTCAATCTGACATCTAGCTACTGTTTACCAAGATCAAAAACTTAAATTACAGATATCTATCTTGATTAGAAAGCCAATAGATTTATTTATACTTATTTAAAAAATCAAAGATATTACTGGGTAAAATGATGCATCTACTCCAAACTGCCAGCTGCCAGTTCCTGAAATCTACTCCTTTAAAAAGGAAGACTGGGGCAGTAGCCTTAAGTAGTTTGACAGCTTACTAATGAAACAAACCTTTTCCAAAGAGATCTCCACCATCTCAAATAATCAGAAAAGGAGATTTTCCCCTAACACTTTTTTTGAACATGGGAAGGTCAACATACTGCTTCAGTTCTGAAATTTGGAATGACATAGTATGTGCTGTAAATGCTCTAGGACAGTGATAGCGAACCTTTTTTTGCTCGGCTGCCAAAAGGACGCATGAGTGTGTGATAGCATGTGCATGTGTGCCCACACCCATAATGAAATGTCCTCCCACTGCCCATGGGCGCACAACCATCACCACTCCCACACTCCCCCCACACGCATGTGCACAGGGCTCACTGAAGTCTCCGGACTTCTGGTAGGCCCATTGGGTTCATTTTTCACCATACACAGGCTCTGGAGTCTTTCCTGAAGCCTCAGGAGGGTGAAAACAGCCACCCCACCCTCTGGAAGGTTGAAAATCAGCTGGCCAGTGTGTGCATACATGCTGGAGCTGACATACAGCAATGCCTTGCGTGCCCTCAGATATGGCTCTGCGTGCCTGCCATAGGTTCGCCATCACAGCTCTAGGAAAATCTCATCTTATACCTGCCACATAAATTAACTGGAAATAGTACTCTCTGAAAAGAATCCAATGCAGTATATAAAAATGTTTAATACTCTATTTCATCATAATAAATAGCCACAGGTACCTGAGTAGCATCTACTTTTACAGTTAGGTGTTTCCTCAGTATATTGTTTAGGTTCTGAATGTTAGTTTCAATATTCTCTGGTGTTTTTTGATCCTGCAGGGAAATGAGTTGTTCTTCTTTAGGCATTTCCACCAAGGCTGATTGGCAAGGTTCACCAAGAGCAGCTTCAAATTTCTTCGTAAATTTAAACAGTGTCCTAGAGCCCATGAAAATCAAAGTTGAGAACTAGGAGAACAGCAGGTATATATTTATCTTTTCAGTATCTTAAAATTTTAAAGGCATTATTCAAACTTTGTATGTAATGTTAGGGTTTAGGCACATAACACTAAGAAAGAATATGGTCTGTTTGTTCTCAACTTAGCACAATATGTGAATCTAACTAAACATGGCTTACTGTTATGAATGATGGCTTGTTCAACAAAAAATAAAGATTCTGACAGAATTGTGTTAATGCAGCCAATATTGCACACATTAAGGAATCAAGTTTAATTCCGTTTCTACTATCAGCCTGCAACAATGAGACAGGCAGGCTGGTTATATCCTACTATAATTTTTTTAATTTGTTATGCATTGTAATAATGAACACCATGCTCTGTGAGACAGTTACTGAATTATATTCTTGTCTGTCTGTCTTTTCTTAAAAGTTAGTTTTAAAGAACGAAGAAATAGGTTGAAAGAAGAAAAAGGAGATCTCAAATGAATGTCTGAAATGGACCTTTTACCAGAACTTCATTTACCTGTGTGTCTTTTCTACAGATTGTTTTACAGCCCAAAAGCTGACATCATTCCACCTTGAGATTTTCACAAACTCCTACAGTGGGGAAAACAAAACTTCATTTATTATTATGTCTTAATATACACACTGCAAAGTACTGCAAGTAGTCCTCATTTAGCAAGCACAATTGGGGCCCAGCAGCTCAATCATTAAGCATAGCAGTTACTAAGTAAAACCACAACTGTGTTTATTATCATACTTTAGCTTTCCTTTGCTTCACAGAACTCCAAAAATCATAAATGTGAGGATTGGTCACAAAATTATTTTTTCATCATGGACAGTCACTATGTGAAAACTATCTGTAATGTTGATTTCATGTTTTCAGTTTAAAGAAAAATATGATCCTTTTATTGATATCTGATATTCAGGAATTAGACAACTGTCATACTTAAGTATCTTATCCTCACCTTCAGTTCTTTTTCTATGGGATGTCGCTGTTCAATCAGCTTGGCATGGACAGATTCTGAAAATTGCTTATAATAATTATATAGATTCCATAATACATTGGCCAGCACATCTAGAAAGAAAGAAAAAATCATTTAGTATCCTGCTTCTATAATAAAGGCATATGAATACAACAGCATTATTTAGATTTAGTCCCAAACTAGAAAGAACCCTGTTTTCACAAAACAGTTTGGCATCCAACTACAAGGTGGAGGGATCTCATTTACCTAACAAGTTTTTTTAAAAGATAGTGCCCAATGGGTGAAAAAAATCTTACTCTGAAGGAGTACCATGGAACGATTTTAAAAGTTACCTATAAAAAGTCATTTTACACTGCAACAACTAATCTTAATTTATGTTTACCCTAGGCATATAAAATATTAGCAGCGTTGAATAAAAGGTAGAATAAGCTAAGAGAAAAGAAATGCAATGAATAATTTTGTTATATTCTTCAGGTAATACTGCCACTAATATTAGTCAATTTGTTGGCAAACAAAGTTGATAAACTCATCTGATTATCACTGAAATAATACAACTTATTTACCACCTAAAATAGTTGTCCAAATATTCAGAATCAATTATATGCATTTCCATACGAGAAATTTTCTAGATACAACTTATTTTGATTTCAATTATGGAATACATTCTATGAAATATCATAGAACTCATAGAGTTCGAAATATTATGCAACTCTAATTGGAGAAAATATTAGCTAAAGAAAATGGAGTATGACAGTTAAATCAAGCTTTTTATGACTGACCAAACTTGGAAAATAAAATCAAAAATCAAATGTAAATTAGTTCCTCGGGTTGTGGTTGCTTATTTAAAGAAATAAAAATAATGATTTTAATGGCCTATGCTAGTGAGGCATGATGGGGATTGAGAATCAAAAACATTTGGAAAGACTTTGGTTGGGGATTCTGTTCACAAAGTAGATACCCTATTTCCCTGAAAATAAGACCTCCCCGGATAATAAGCCAAATCAGGCTTTTGAGCGCATGTGCTAAAATAAGCAATCCTCCAAAAATAAGCCCGCCCCAAAACACAGCAGCAGCCATGAGGTGACCTCGCTCGCTCACTTCTTCCTGCACCTCAAAAATAATAAGACCTCCCTAAAAATAAGGCCAAGCGCTTATTTCTGGGATAAAAGAAAATAAGACCCTGTCTTATTTTCAGGGAAATACGGTAGATGGTGTATGAAGTTTTGTAATAACTGGACTGCTATTTTGCATTAAATAGGGAGAAAACATACTTAACTGTCTAATATCTAAATATTTTCTAGTTAAATCTGTTTGCTAACCCTGATCCAGGAAACAAACAAACAAAAACCCAATTACTTACTATTTTTTTCCTTTTGTGTCATCAACAAGACATGGCAATGGAATTCTAAGAGCATTTGAAGTCTTGTATGAAATTCCCCCAATGTGGATCCTTCTATGAAAAGTTTCAGTGTATCGACCATAGATGCTATATTAACTTCTATCAGTTTCAAGAAGGTGGAATTGTAAGAAATAAATGAACAGCAGAAAAATGAGAAACACACATTATGGAAGCTGCTTAATGTTGATGATTTCCAATAAAGACATACCAACAAAACAAACACTCCTGCCTCCTATATTTCTTCAGTGCAAATATAACTTACATATAAATTACATTCAACTTCAAAACTATGATTGTTTCTCCTCTGCCTGTAACGTCAAGCATGGATTACTTAATACAAATTCTTATTCAATTCAAAGGAGGCTAGGATTGGTTGGGGGTGGGAGCTAAATCAAATCAATTAAATTAATTCATCAATTACTTAAATTAAATAAACAATGGTACAATTAAATTAATGAAGCATTAGGTGTGAGCTTAAATGGACTCCAGACGATGGTAGAGGACAGGAAGGCCTGGAGGAACGTTGCCCATTGGGTTGCGATGGGTCGGACATGACTTCGCAACTAACAACAATTAAATTACATTATTCACCTCAATTTGATTTGAATGAGTTATATTCCATTCACCGTTGTAGTTTACAAATATACAAACATAAACTATGGAATTCTTGTGTTATATTAATTTATCTCATTCATTGAGATGCATCTTCTTCATTGGATAAATTTAACTCTCCAGGAGAGGCTTCTATTAGCAATTTATTTCACTACATGAATATTTTGTTACCTTCAACTTTCTTCTCTGACTGTTCTTGTTGGTATTTTTCAACCATTTGATAGAGTGAAAACCAGTGCTTCATTGATTTTTCTGTGTACTGTTTCATTACATTGTCCAAACTGGCAGACCAACCACTGAAAACATGAGAGGAGAAAAAAAGTAAAGTTTAATGCTTTGTATGAAAGACCAGGTCCACACATGAAGGTTCAAATAAATTTATTTATGCTAAAAGACTATGCACAGGAAACTTTTCAACAATGCTTAACTGGATAAGGGTCAAAGGCACTTAAGGGGAGGGGGTTGGACACCATATTTTTCAGAGTATAAGACACACTTTTTCTCCCCCTAATTGGGGCTGATAATTTGGGTGCGTCTTATACTCAGAATGTATCTTTTTCAAAGCTTTTTTTCAGACCTAACAAGGCGAGTGAAGAGTGAAGTGATCTTTGCAGCCTTTTTTCATTGCTACTCCCTCCAAAGAACCTTTTTTTCTCTCCAGGTGTTAATGATCTTCTGGGCTTTGCATGCTTTCTTCATTGCTTCTCTCTATCAGCTGTGCTTTAGGAGCTTTTTTTTCAGTCCTAATCAGGGGATAAAATAATGAGCTGAAGCTGACCAGACTAAGGATGCTAGCCAGATGAATACCTGGTAGGCAGATTTTCCCCCTATTTTCCCCCAAAAAAACTAAGGTGCGCCTTATACTCAGGTGTGTCTTATACTCCAAAAAATACGGTATTTGTCACAAGGATACTTTACGCTTTTTACTCGAAATAACAATTCCTTTAAAAATGACAGTTTATATTCTGGGAGAATGTAATATAGTCTAAATAAAGTACATTATATATATTTTTTAAGTCAGATGTTAGTTTCAGTTTAACTTAGAAACTCTTTATGGAGTCCAATTCTGTACATTTCCTGCCATTACATCCGAGCTTTGGGTTCTCTTAAAATACAGATTCTTAACACTTTTCATTATTTTTATAATATAGATTTCTTATTTAATCTAAATGTTGATTTCAATAATAGTTAAATACAAGTTTGGAAAGTACTAGTATGGTAAAATGGTCACGAGACTGTCTTCATATTTGTTTTAACCTAACTTAATATATCAAGATAACAGAAAGACGTTTCATCCAGTTGAATAGTTTGTGTTGACTTTTAATTTTATCTTTATGTTACTCTGCAACCTTTTCCATTTAACATCTGTACTTTATGATTTTTGTCTTTTTCCTCTCTTTTCTTTTAAAATAAACAAAGAAGTGAACAATTACTAAATTAAAGTTTTCTTAACTAAGAGGTGCAGATCATGATGTACTGTAAAGCTGGTTTGGAATTTGCTAAGAGGAAATTCTTCAATCATTATTCACTAAGCCATATAAAATAAATGGCCTATAAACTAAAGGAACAGTATGTGTGCATCTAAGGGAACTCCATGCTCAGCTGGAGCTTTCTTTGATGTCTTCACCGCTTCATTTCCCTCAGCTGACAATGTGAACAACTTTAAAATGCTGTGCGCCTCCCTTCTGATGCACCAAAAGCTCTTTTGAACTACAGTCACTCATTTGAAAGGGATCTAATAAATGACCCTGGAGTTAGTCCATTTATTCCTTAAACCAGAGTTTGTTCCAAAGAATAGAATATTTTCCACCACCTTTCCAACCTTATTATTCCTTGCCCAAGTCTTCTAGCATTAGAAAGACATTTTCTAATTTTTCAACTAAATCCACCTGCTAGGAGTTCAAAGATCTTTGCTTCTGGTCCTCTATTTTTAGACTGAAGAATAGAGATTCACCTTCTCCTCAAACTCTTTTCACGTTATAAAGAAACTTGATTTTCTGCCTTGGAACTTTATTGCTAATGTTTGCATTTTTCTCCATGCAACATAATATTGCATTAATTTGCAGTCTATTCTCCTTCATCCCACTGTCAACCGTTTGCCAAGAACTATAGATACTTACTGCTGCACCAGGAATTCCACGCAGGCCTTCTGAACCAGGTTGGCCTGGAGGTCCTTGTGGGCCCACAGGTCCCATTTTCCCTGAGGGACCTTCTGTACCAGATTCACCCTACGGGCAAAGAGGGAAAGAGAGAAGGGGAAAACATCAATTTATCATATAAATATTTAATTACTTCGAGATTGTCCAATGGCTATTCACTATTTTCATGGAGCAAATAGATTTAAAGAATACTAAGTTAATTTAATCCACTTTGCTTTTTTGAGCTGAAGGATAGAGTGGCTATTGTAGAATGATTTCTTGTATAAGTATGTTTTGCTGTCGAGAACAACAAGCCCTTCTCCTATGCATACATATGTACAGAAATTAATTAGATTGACAGTTGAATGTTACTTCCTCCAATATACTTTGTGGCAGAGGCTGTAACATGGTGTTTCTCAATCTTAGCAATTTTAAGATGTATGGACTTTAACTTCCAGATTTGGGAGTTGCTAAAACTCATCTTAAAGTTGCTAAGATTGAGAAACAAGATATGTGCCTTCCAACACAGAGGAGCCATGGTTACATTTCAGAATCTTCTGTCTGTGACATTTGCCTCGCCTCAGTCCAAACCTGCAGGAAACACTGACAGTGGAATAGGTGGAAGAAAAACAAACAAAACAAAGAGAAACTAGCATTCCTTTATTGGATACCAGAATAAAATTAGCTTGGTTTCTATCACCTTGATCCCTTTCTCACCCTGTCGACCTTCACGTCCAGCTGGCCCAAAAGGTCCCTGGAACAGAAAAATGAAGTCCCTGCATAAATCACTTGGATTAAGTAAGATCTTGTGGTTTAACATTTCTGCCCTTCTTCTAGAGAACACTTATACTCTCCATTTTATTAAATAAACATGTAACATTTTGTTCTAACCATAAGCTTATACAGAACCTAAACAACTTGCTATCAGTTTGGGGGGGAAATCAGGCAAATCACACATAATAAAATGGGCAGCATATTAGAGAGGAGCCGTCCCCATGGAGTGGGAATATATAGTACATAAATCATTCACAAAACAGAAATAAAATATCTCTAACAAGTACGTATGGATTGTTATGAATATTATTCAGACAATTAAAGATAAGTTGAGAATTCATATATATTTGCTTAATTTTAAGCAAACCCAATAAAAGAATTCAAGTCAACCTCAACCTTCTTTGTAAGCAGGACATCAGCATGCCTTTTTTTGAAGGATTCTTTTCATTTAAACAGCCCAGAAATACAATCTTTATTTTATATCAGGACCAGGAAAGGAAAGTTACATATTCTCAAATTCATCTAACATGGCATATATGTAATTACAAATTATATGCCATATTCTGGAATCTAAATGAAGCTAACCTAAAATTATAAAACCAGCCTTCCCAGAGCCAATGTCTTTTATCAGAAGAAGTTAAATTGGAGAGCATGTCCCTCATTCTGGAATTTCTGCTAAAGCAGAAAAGATAACATTTATTTCCAGGTGAGTTTCTGGTGTGAAATTGCAAATGCATGATTTCCTCTAAGGGGCCTTAGATGCATTTTAATATTGGTTCAGCTTGTTTGCAAGAAATATTTTCCACTTATGGAAGAGGGAGTGAGGCTGGAAGGGAAGTAGATCAAACAGAATTTTCATGGAAGCATCCATTCTGTTTTACTGGCTGTATCATAGGGCTATATTTGGGTACATCATTTTATCCTGGCAGACTTTTTTTAAAAATCCTTTAAAAAACATTGTGAAAATGTTTTCTTTCATGACTTTTTTTAATATAAGGAGCCTTTGTATATAGCTTCTCATAAAGTGAGCTTTCAATATAAATTCCCCAAGAACTTAATTGTTTTATTTTTGCAAATTACCTTGATGTTTTCTTTTATTGCATAATTATCCAGATGCAGGCTTTTTTGAAAGGACGTTTTCCCCACTTTTTAAAAAAACAAATCAAATTACCATCTTTTTGGCTAAGAGGGCTCTTGTGCCAGAAATATCACATCTTTAATCTATGCCCAATTTTCTTTTAGCTGCTTTATAGCCCATCAAGAAAGTAGTTAATAAGACTTTCAAGTAATGTATAAACATAGCATTTCCCTGTGTTTGGTTACTGTGGGTTGTGTTTTGCAGTCCTTTGCTTTGAATCATGAGAGGGGTGATTCCATGAGTGTCCTCTGTTATTTTGGTATATTTGTCATCAAATTAAAAGTAGATAGTGAGGTAGAGATTGATGAGGTGCATGAATATGGGTATTTCAATCTTAGTGTATTTGGTTAGATGTGTTATGTAGTACATCAATTTTTTCACTGTCTTCAGATTTATGGATATGAATAGTGTTGTAACATCAAATGAAACCATACTTTCATTTTCTTCTATTTTTTTAGGCCTTTGAGTTTTTGGGAGGAATCGTAGTGGGGAGTTGATAGAATATTCACTCCCCTCTGTGAGATGTCTGAGCTTTTTTGTTCTTTAGTTATGTTGCATGTTGGGGTTCCTGATAATGATACAACTGGATGAAAAGATGTGTCGGACTTGTGTATTTTTGGACATCTATAGAAGCATGAGGTCTACTGTTTTTCATCCATCACTGTTCTTCTTTTGTGAATTCATTTTTTTGGTTAGGTCATTGAAGGTTCTCTTGACCAGGTCATCTAGTTTCTCTATTGGGTTGGTGCTTTCTGGAATGTAGATTTCTTTGTCTTCCACGTCTTTGGGTTTTTGTATGTATTGTGTGCTGTCCATTATAACTGTAGCTCAATATTTGTCTGCTGGTGGTGATGGTTTGGCCCTTCTTTAGATTTTTGAGTGCTGCTCAGTCCTCTGCTTTGAATTGCTTCTGATTCTGTGTTCTGGTCTGTGGGTATTATTGTCTGTTTTATGTTTTCTTGAGTCTCTGTGGCAGGACCTGTCCCTTTAAATCCTGTTTCTAAGGTGGTAAAGAATTCTAATTGATTAGCATTGTTTATGCTATTTCTATATCTTTCACTGGAGGTGAGAACTGTCTCCTCTGGTTTTACCAGCCACCTGGGGCCCTGAGGGGGGTGCTCACTGCTAGAAGTGGCTGATGGGGTAAAAAGACCTTATCCCTATCTATCTATCTATCTATCTATCTATCTATCTATCTATCTATCTATCTATCTATCTATCTATCTATCTA
>JANHFT010001368.1:494996-514301 GCA_032467955.1 Pseudoxenodon macrops
TGAGATTTGAACTGCCGAACTGCAGCTAGCAGTCAGCTGAAGTAGCCTGCAGTGCTGCACTCTAACCACTGTGCCACCACGGCTCTCTTAAGATTAGCAAATTATTGCACGTATCCTTTTGAAAGAATAAACTGCTGTAATTTAACCACTCTTTTGAGAACGTTATAGTTTCCCACACAAACCTGGATAGAAGAATTCATTAATGAGCTGGATATCATCTTCTCCTCCATAGAGAATGGCTGCCAGGACAGCCAACGCTCAGGGCTTGTAGTTACTGTGCTGCTCCAGAAAGCCTGAAAAGCAGCAACAGCAAGTTCTGACCACAGAAGTGAAATTTCATCAGCAGAAACCTAAAATGAAAGATAAAAAGGAAAAGGTATTGAAGACTTCTAAAATCATATGGGTTTTTAAAAAATTAATACTCCAATCAATTGTGGAAAGTGTCTGTCTGAAAATGTTATTTTTTTGGAGCAAGTGGGGGCTACCTGTGGACCACCATGTATGTGCTCTTATATTTATTTCATCAACTTTCAACACTGGCTGTATTAGGCAGATCTAATAGCCTAGATTATTCGAACCTAAGCGGTTTGACTCCCTAGTGCTGCGTAACGGAGTCATGCCGGCCACATGACCACGAAGACATCTTTGGACAGCACTGGCTCTTCGGCTTTGAAACGGAGATGAGTACCGCCCCCTAGAGTCGGGAATGACTAGCACATATGTGCGAGGGGAACCTTTACCTAATAGCCTAGAATATCACAAACATCCAGAAAGTAATTTGTTGCCTCTATCTCAGGCCTAGACAGAATCTGGTATGGCGGTGGCGATATTTAGGGCAATTGTTGCGCTCACAATGATTCAAGCTTAAAAGTTTGAAACAATGGTCCTTTACAAATAGGAAAATAAATCTATCTCACTTAAAAGGAAAAATACAGGAAAAAAAGAATCAGATGGGCTGTTTATGTACAAGTAGTCCTAGACATATGATCACAATTTCAGTCATAAATCAGGATAGTAATAATAAAGCATTCCTTATGGTCATTCCTGATTTTACAATCTTTTTAGCGAACATGGCAATTGTTAAGCAAATATCATAGTCATTAAGCAATCCCATTATTCGTTATAGGGCATTTTGTACTGGAAACCAGAAGTAAATTATGGTTTCTAGCAAAAACATAGTAAATTGCAGTAAGCAGTTGACCATAAATGTGAGGTGGCTGCACAAAATGTGGTGAATATTCAGTTTGTTTTTTTTACTCCTCAATGAGTCTGATTAACACATTTCAAGTTTCCCTTTAGCTTCTATAAAAGAAAAGCAATTTCTCTACACAGTTAAAGAAGATGAAATAAATATCATGCAATCAATCATTAAAAAGGGGAGAGGACTTTATTCAGCTTTAAAGTGGATTTTTTTACCTTATAACAGTCTAGTAGGTAATAAAGTCCTTGAAGTTGTTGAGAGGTAGCTGGTGTCAACTTAAGGCAAAAAGCAATAAAGGGCCTTATTTCTGAAAAGATGCTTAACTGATCACTGTTGCTATTCCTGAAAATAATGAGAAAAGCAGCTACTGAATCTTAGCTGTTTGTCCGAACACGCTCATACTAAAGAACTGCAGTGATATAAAAGGTAAAATCAAAGATAAAATTACCAAAATACAGTATCTAAGTATATATTCAAGGCAATTTGTATGTTCAAAGTAGTTCAAACTGAGTAAAATTCAGGAAATTTGGCCAAGAAATCAATTCTATACCATACAGTTCCTTATATTTCGGTTAACAGAATTTAAGCTTTAAAAAATCCTTATCTATTTATAAACCAAGCTTTTTTGTAGCAACAGTGGCCTATCAAAGCTTGTAACTATGGGTGATATTATTCTAGTGCAGGTACTCCTTGGGTTACAAACACCCATTTAGCAACTGTACAAAGTTACAAGGGTGCCTAATGAAAGGAATTTACAACCTGTCCTCCAAGTTGCAGCTGTCCCTAGAATCACATGATCACAATTTACCATATATTTTGGAGTGTAAGACGCTCCGGAATATAAGATGCACCTTAGTTTTGGGGGAGGAAAATAGGGGGGGGGGAAATCTGCTTCTACTTACCAGGTATTCATGTGGCTAGTGTCCTTAGCCTACCGTAGTCAGCTTCAGCACATTAGTCCGCTGGTTGTGAGCGTGTGAGCCTCGTTGGGGCTGATAAGCAGCTTCCAAAGGCAGAGCTGATTGTCGGAGGGAGCTCCAGTGAGTAAAGCAGGTGAAGCAGTAAGAACAAAGCAGCAGCTGTTCCAGGTTGGCATTTTGGACTCTGCGTCTCGCGTTTTCAGCCTCCAAATGCTCCATTTGAGAGCAGTTCAAGGCTGCGGGGATCACCAAAGCACACTGGCGCTGCCCGCTGCCCAAAAATGTGACATGCTGAGGCCTAAAACTGGATGTGCAGAGGCCGAAAATGCGATGCATGGAACCGGCGATTGACGGCGATGTGCTTTGGTGATCCCCGCAGCGTGGCTGAAAACATGAGGCGTGGAGCCCAAAAACTCAAGCCATTGTCTGTGTCAATCTCTGCAGCCTGGAAGAGGATGCATGGAGGCCAAAGAGTGGGCGGGGCAACATTCGGAGTATAAGACGCACCCACATTTTCAACCTCTTTTAGGGGGGGAAAATGGTGTCTTATACTCTGAAAAATATGGTAGTTATTTGGTAGCCAGCTATTACTTATGACAATGTCCCCTAGTTATGTGATTGCCATTTCTAATGTTCCTTGCCAGCTTCCCACAAGCAAAGTCAATGGAGAAGCCAGTGGGAGGTTACAAATTGCAATGATAAGTCTCCCTGCTGCTTTCCTCCCCCCACCCCAAAGAGGTCCCAGGTGCCAGAGTGAGTTTAGACTCTGGACAGGTAGGGGAGTGCCTGCTGGCCACTCCTGACAGGCCATATCTTTGCCCCACTGACTACCACACTGCAACATCCACTGGCACTTGTACAGCAACACCCACCCTCACACCATACTACCCACCCATATGCCTATGCTCACTCTGTGCTGCACTACCCATCCACACACCTGCTCACATTTGCTCTGCAGCACGCACCTCCACATCTTCCAACACTTGCATCACAACACACTCATCCACCTCGCCTGTCCATAGCACACACACACACACATACATACAAATGATGTCACCACACAGCGCAGCATAGTCCCACCACACAGCCATTATCAAGCTCAGCTGCAGCATACACACACTCTGCACTCTGTAGCAGTCACTCACCTGCCACCATATTTATGAGCTGCCTAAGAGAGACACGTTGTGACTGGGACTTGCAACTTCCTGCTGGCTTCCCCATTGACTCTGTTTAGTTGAAGTTGACAAGAAATTGCAAGTCATGGTGACATGATGTCCTTGCGTAATAACCTGTGATCCTTGTTTTAACAATGGCAATGGGAACTATTGGAATTGCTATTGCTAAACAATACAGTCACATGACATCAGACTTCACAGCTGCATCACTTAGCAACGGAAATTCTTGTTCCAATTCCTGCTGTTAAGCAAGGATTACCTGTAAACAACTATTTTTTACTGAAGGACAGACTGTAACTGAACCCACAACTAGTTGATCTCTGAATCAGAGAAAGAACAGAACGCTTGTGAGATTTTCTGCTACATACTTGTCATGCCTTTCTATGACCACCTATGTAGTTTGGGTAGAGATAAGTTGTGAACACATGAGATAAAATGCTGAGACCAAATCCAGGCAGAAGTGCTTTCCCTTTCATTGTATCATAAAAGTTTTGCACTGTGATTTTTTTTTTTTAAATGGAAAAAGCAAAAAGCCAATCCCTGAATACTCTCACAGGATCACAGAAGTGGTACAGGCAACATTTACACTCCAGACAATAAAACGGACCCTCACCTTTTTAAATAAACCTCAGCAATGCAATCGCAGGTCAGCTTGTACTGCCACAACACAGCCAGATACTCCATTGCAGGCCACAATTGTACCCTGTTACACAGCTGAGTTAACAAAGCAGGGTCCAGTTGCTGGCTTTCAGCAGGCTTCTCTTCATGGAGGCTAATTAAAGCTCCTCCTTCTTTTAGCTTTGACTGCTGGAGATTCACCAATGTCTGAAATTCATCTGTAAGGAAAGAAGAAAAGAATAATTAAAAAACGGTGCAACCAAGACTTTCTCTCTTTAATAAAAAAAAAAAAATCTAAACAGAAAAGACTTTTTTGTATAAAAATAGTTACATTATTATGACACTTTTCTTGCAAGAGATTTCAATTCCAGGACTAATTTACCTGAACAAAACTCTTTCAAACAACTGGCACGGAAAACTAGGCCTTGAGCTTGAAGTAACGCTGATTTTATCTTCCACTCTGCAGTGACTGTTCTCAATAGACAGATCTCTTTCTGCCACTGATCGTCTACACAGGCAGGCTTCAGTTCTGGGATATGAAGGGCTTTGGAGAGTCTCCTGAGCTGGACAGCAGTTTCCAAGATTACTTTTTCCTGTACAAGTTGAGCGATAATTAAAAATAATGTAAAAGAGTGGCAACTCTAGCCCAACAATTTGATTCCTCCCCCATCCAATTTTTCAATAAAAACAACAACACCCTATGTTATTTAGGCTGAATTTGTGAATTAGGACGGAAGAAATAGGAGAGGGATTATGTACACATGGATTATAAATGATAGAAGCTCCCACTTGTCAACACCCCATAATATAAAATTGCTGCATTGATGTGATTTCAACAAAGTATAGAGGGAACTTTCTGCTTGTGTCACTGGAACTGAAGAAGAAAATGGGATCCGCATTGGGGATGGGGAATCCATGATCTTCTAGAACAGTGATAGTGAACCTATGGCATAGGTGGCACACGGAGCCATTTCTTAGGGCACGCAAGGCGTTGCCCTGTCAGCTGCAGCGCGCCTGTGCGTGCTGGCCAACTGGTTTTTGGCCTTGATTTTCGGACGTTTTTCAACCTCCAGAGGCTTCAGGAGTTTTTAGGGAAGCCTCCAGAGAGTGAAAAACAGCCCAACAGGCAAACTGGAAGTCTGTTCCTGAACTTCCGGTTTGCCCGTAGGGCCGTTTTTCACCTTTAGGAGGGTTCCCTGAAGCCTCCGGAGGGTTAAAAACAGCCCAACGGGCAAACCGGAAGTCCCGTTGGACCATTTTTCACCCTCTGGAGGCTTCAGGAAAGACTGCTGAATCCCCTGGAGGGCAAAAAATGGCCCAATGGGGAGAGGGGGGCGCATGTGCAGTGCGCGCGGGGGGATGTTGTGTGCCAGCATGCGCGCACTAGGACGCACGCCTGCAATTTTTGGCATGCAAGAAGAAAAAGGTTAGCCATCACTGTTCTAGAAGGTATACTAAGTTCCCACCAACCCACAGCAGCCAGGTGGGTGTAGCTGGGTAAGGTGTGGCTATGTGGTCGCAGCCTGCTTGACGCAATTGGGTGGGTGTGGCTGGCTCGACGCCACTCACTTGATGCCTCTGACTCAGTACAGCCAAGTGAACATGGCCAGGTAGGTTTGGCTGGGTTGGCATGGAACAAGTCACATTGGCTAACGATGTGGACTCAGTGCTTTACAAGCTTGTCTCCCCAAACTGCCAGCAGCCAAGTGCTTATGCGCGCGCGCACACCGCATTCCATGTTTGGGGACTTTTATCCACAAAGGAAGGAGAGGTCCTTCTTCCCAAGCTCAGGCATTGATTGGCAGCTTGCCAGCTCAGATGTGGATGAAAAGTCTCCAAGCTTGGAATGGTTTGTTTGTGTGTGCGTGTGCGCAGTATGCCAAAGGAGACATTCTTCTTCCAATCCCAGACATCCGAGCATTGGCGTTTCCCTGTCTGGTGCCCCTTCAAATCTTTCAGCTCAAGATTGATTTAATTGAGGGTCCTTGGTGCTTTCTGAGCTTGGTTGTTTTCTTGCAGACATTTCATTACTTAAACTAGGTAATATTATCAGTTCTAGCCCTAGATAATTGGGTAATGAAACGCCTGCAATATAGCCTGGAAAATTTTATTTTCATTTCTATATCAACATAACATAGTTTTTAAAGGTTGCTTTTAAAAATATCTATGGTTAATTAAAAATAAGGACAAATACATACCTTGAAAGGAAGAGGTTTTCCCAAAGCCTTTTGTAATTTTTTAATGCTGGTAGAAATACCCTCTGGACTAGCAAGAGAAGTCTGCATTTGCTGTGATACAGACTGAATTTCCTTGGACAACCTTAAAATGGAACAAACAAATATTTATACAAACATTTCAGAGTGGAAGACTGATCATTAAATCACCCATGGCAGTTCTGTATCAACCTTTACCAACTTGGTTGAGAATCCTAAAAACAAATGTCTAACAAGTTGGGAAAGGCTAATATATTTATGCAGTGGCCTATAATGAGTTTATGAATAGGACACTGGCAGAAAGTGCATGGACAGGCAAATTTGCATTTAAAAGCACGTAAGCCATAAACAACTATACTTTTGCCTAGCATGTTGTGCAAATCCAATTTAGTCAGTTAACTTTATGTCTTAATTTGTTATGTGAATCCACCAAATGGAACCCAACAAGTGGATAATTACATAAACCCACATTCAATTAACCAGGAATATAGGGCTTCATCTGAACAAGCCTAGTGAAAAGGAAGATTCTTGAAAAAGCTAAATAGTACTATGGAAAATTACAAAGCAGACGTACTTTTGCTGTTCATATCCGCTCAGAAGCTGAGGTATTCTGCTGATTAAATGTTTCACAACCCAGTGCCAGTGCAGGGACAAGAGCATCAAGCCAGGAGAATCCAAAGCCACCATTTCAGATGTTGTCCAAAACCTGTCACGCCACAATAAGCTATGTAGAATCTAGAAGCAACCCAGGGAGAATGCGTTCTTTAAACGTAGAAGGGTAAAGGTGAAGAATTACCATTTTTCATATCAGGAAATATCAATTTCTTGTGAGGATGACAAGAGGAGAAAGCAGCCTTCCATGTCTACTCCCCTCCCATTCTATGCTACTCTCAGGAAGAACATTTCCAGCTATGAAGGAGAGACAAAGGCAATCTCTATGGTCCTAATGTGGCCCTAGATAAAATTCTTACCTTCCAAGCTTATGACAAAGATATAAGGTAGTTCTCAACTTGAGAAGTCAATTTAGGCCAGACTTTTTGTCACTAAGCAATGTGATTGTAAAGTATGACTGCATCTCTTAATGATGGCACCCCCTGAAGTTCTGGTTAAGGGTACCCCACGATTGTTAGGTGAGGCACCTTCTTGCTGACTTGCCACAACCAAAGACAGTGGGGAAGCCAGCAGAAAAATTGCAAGTCCACAGACAGGTCAGTGGAGGAGGGAGCAAGATGATGTCCACATGAAGCACATCTTTCAAAATACAACTTGCGTGGATTGAGTTGAGTTTATCACAGCAAAAACCTGCCAAATGACACACTCTGGTTCTTCCTCAAACATGTTTGATAATGGAATTATTGGAAATAGAATCCTAATTAGATACAAGACAACTCAGAAGTTGGAGTGTTGAAATGATTCCATTTCTTTTTGTTTAGGTTCTCGTTAGTGTATTAGCCTAATTGTTTATCAAGTTTAGCAACCTATTACCAGTCCTTTGTTTCATTCCAACCTGTATACATTTATGGGATTAATCATTCAAAAAATACAATACACTTGTCCCTCACTACTCTTTGACACTGTTAAACATTTATATGCTAGTCTCATTAGCTCCTCTCCCTAGACCACCCTTCTCAAAGGTTTCTTCTACAACATTCATTAATATTGATACTTTTTTAGCAAAAATCTGTTTAAGCCAGTGGCCCCCAACCTTTTGGGCACCAGGAACCAGTTCTGTGGAGAGAGGTTTTTCCATGGAGGTTTGTATGCTGCTTTGTATGCTGCCTGCATCCCATGGATGGGGCTTTGCTTATTTGAGCAGACCGGTTGCTGGCATGCTGCAGATCATTTCTGGTTCATGGACTGAGGGTTGGAGACCTCTGATTTAAGCAAGTATCTAAAAAAATACTATGGGTAAATCAGGTAAAGTGGTGGGGAGATAATATGGGTACCAGAATGAAAACCAAGATAGTACTTATAGCTCATGGGTTAGAAAATAACTATATTGCCTGCTTACTTCATATAATTTCTCATCAGGCACAGCAACTTGTGTAGATTTCACCCAGTGTAGTACGAAGGCATCCCAAAGTTCAAAAAAGGCAGCAAGGTGGGCCACAATAGCATGTGGAAGTGAGTTGTGGTTGCCAGCATCTTTTAAGTTCAAAAGATAAAATTAAACCAAAGAAAATATGTACCAATATCTAGTACAGGTTGCATTAACAGTACATGATTCAATCCATGAATAGCAGTTAACGAAACACTGAAGATGTCTGCAACATGTTCTTCTGAATTCTTTGTAGAAAGTTAATATGGTTTATAAATGTGCTATTCTTTTTCTCAGAAAATTACTAAATGCGCATGAAGCTTGAGTTGTACAATCAGCAAATGCAACCACCACTCCTTCCCACCATTCCTTAAAGATCTTCAAAAGTTGCCACCAAACTGTAATTTTAAATCTGGTAAGAGAGGGAAATTAATGGATAGACAAAGAGAAATCCTATTAACTGCATTTAATTATTTCAGTTTAAATTAAGCCAATTTTTTTCCCCTGGGCCTATCCATTAAGCCCATCAGTCCTCAGTCTGAAAGAGTCTGCATGAACTCCTGAATTCCCAATGGACTAAAATGAGAATATGTCAACTTGATGCTTTGTGTATCATACAAGTCTCTGCCAAGATTAGGTATTAAGAAAATTGTGCTTCAAACATCTGAAAAGTAGCAACTTGTATGTTTTTTTCCTTGACAGGATCAAGAACCATGCCACATTGTATCAAATATTATTTTTTTTAAAAACCTTAGATATGGAATTTTATAAAGTTAAATCTACTTGCAACTATAGCTTCTTTATTCATTTCATCCATTATTATTAAAAGAAATGCTAAGTTGCTGAAGTTTCACTTATTAAAAGCAGAAGCATAATGTATACCTTTATAGAACTCTACAGATATCCTCAAAGCGCTAGTTCTGTTTTTTTTGGTATTAATCAAACTTCTTTCAACATAACTCTTTCTTTCCCGGTTCAGAAACAGGATTGCCCTGTAATTACAACACAATACACAATAAATGTCATTAATTGGGGTAGGAAACACACAGTCCACAAAATAAATTTCATTAGCATATCAATGTTGCACCAAAGCCAAATCTTCTAAGATACCACTACAATAAAATGGACCATGCCAACCAATTTATACTTTTTAGAAGGCAACAGTAGAGTAGAAATGGGAGGATATTATTCTTTATGTGATAATCAACAGTAATGAAAAGTGATTTATAAATTTTGGAGAATTATTTTAAAACAGGAACATGCATTCCCTCATAAATGATGTGAGGGATTCAGAAAAAAGCAATAGAACCCTATGTTATTAAAAGTATGAGAATATGGAAAACTGATTATAGGGGGTTTTTTGGACATGTTTCTCTCTCTCACATGCACACCTGGTAATGGCAAGCTTTTAATTCTTCTGATTAAAAAAAGTACTTATATAAATAAACTCACCGATTTGAAAGTGATTTTAGAAGGATAAGCAGCTGATCTGAGTGTTCTATTTCTGTATCAAAATCGACGGAATTGCTAATCGTATCCAAGCACTGCATGTTCCATCTTGGATCCATAGGAATCACATGTTCATCTAAAAAGATAAATGGCCAAGGAGGAGACTGGTTAGCTCATTTACGATCTCTCTAATTGATACTGTGAGGTAGACACACTCTATTGAATGAGATATGTGTCTGCAATTATATAGAGAAGTTAAAAAATTTAAAAACAAAACAGAAATGTATTTTACTTGAAATTAAATTACTTCCTATGCCTAGTATCAAAAGAATTTCCCCCAAAAAAATATTCTTGTTTATTTAGCTCAGTTTATTCTTCACTTTATCCTTTTTACCAGAATATTCAGAAGATATAAAGCTTTAAAAATCCCATTCCCGTTTCTTAGTGTCCATTATCTGAAAGCTTCAAGAGAATACATACAAAATAGTGTGCAGGGGAAAGGAAATCGTCTTACCAGTCATATTTGGCTGCAGCATCTTTATTACATTGCTAATTCCACTTGAGAGGGGGCTGAAGTAGAAATTATTCAGAGATGCAGCTCCTGCTTCCAGCTGAGTGTACACAGACTCTGCAGAGAGTAGTAGAATTGTAAGCTTAGGCTGAGATCAAGCCCACCAACTTCAGTCTCAGGTTTGAGTACAATATGTGCTTCTGTATACAGGTGGTCTTCGACTTACAACAGTTCGTTTAGCGACCGTTCAAAGTTACAACGGCACTGAAAAAAGTGACGTATGATCATTTTTTAATTTCAATCTTGGCCACATGATCAAAATCCAGATGCTTGGTAACTGGCTCATATACATGGCGATAGCAGTGTCCCAGGGTTATGTGATTCCCCCCTTTTGCGACCTTCTGACCAGCAAAGTCAATGGGGAAACCAGATTTACCTAACAACTGGGTTACTAATTTAAGAACTACAATGATTCACTTAACAACTGTGATGAGATCGTAAACTGGGAGAAAACTCACTTAACAAATGTCTCACTTAACAACAGAAATTTTGGGCTCAATTATGGTTGTAAGTCGAGGACTACCTGTACGTGCAAGGGAGGAGGGAGGAGGGGAGATTCCTTCTAACAGGAGAGCTTCAGAAGGCTACCCAAACTTGAAGCAGTGCTTCCTGCCAAGAGGAGATTGTCAGCCCTTTTTCCACAGAATGGGATCACAATGCTGTTTCACCACTATGTTAAAATTCTTCTATTTACTCAAAAAAGAATCACGCAGCATGTTTTCCTATTATACCCTTTCCAGAAAACTCCAGTTCTGTACATGATTGACACCAAGAAAAGCGTTACAATGCAAAATGTTTTTTTTTTTAAAAAAAAAAGAGCATTGGTGACTCAGACACTGGTTAACTTGTTTTGCGATACAATGAGGAATGAAAATCTCTGATTGAGCCTAAAGGTGTGAACCCATAAAACTGAGGACAACTGAAAAACATGCAGTTTTGGATACTTCTACAAATCAGACCAGAAGGAATTTGTACAGAAAGCAATCTCGGGAATCTACAATGGAGGAAGGAAAAAATTGCACTACCTCTTTTAGTGATGGTATTTCGCTACCATAGAAAGGGTGACAATTTCTTATGGCCTAAGGAACGTATTTTTATTATAACAATGTTAGCTTGTTTTGTGGTAGCTAATGTGCAAATATCATCGGGCGGTTGGTTCTAGAAACTTTGAGGTGAGGTGAACTGGACTCTTGGGTAGTTCAGGGCTAAAGCAGATTTTGACTTTAAAGTGGGGGAGATGAGGGATTTTTCTGTTAAGGAAATGACAACAAATATTTAGTAATTGGGGAAGATGAAAGATGCAGAAATACCTCCTCTATGTTTACGTTTATTCTGACTTTAAATTCCAATTCCATTTGAAAGGGGAAAGGAACGAGACAAGGAGATATCTAATTTTTTTTTAATGGAAGCAGTTGATGCTTTATGTAGTGGCTGATCAGTAACACTAGAATCAACTGAATTCTGTACAAGTAATCCTCATTTAGTGACTGTTCATAATTACGACAGTGATGGAAAAAAACACTTTGCACCAATGTTTTTACGACTTTCGCAGGTCTATAAAGCAAAGAACGGCTGAAATAAGATCTTAAATATAGTTGTGGTTTCACTTAGTGACTATCTCATTGAACAGCTGGCAATCCCAGCGGTGGTCACTAAACATGGGCTACCTATATGTTTAAAAAGACAATGAATGCAAATGAGGCATTAGATGAGGCAGCCCCTGGAACAAAACCTTTTGCCAAGAAGGAATGATTCGGAAAAAGAAAATGGCTTTCTTCACAATCTTTTGAATGAAAAGGCTGCATTTTTTGTTACTATCTGAAAATCCATGGAAGTTTTCAATTTTCACTGACTAAGTAGAGAGCTTAGGGAAAACTCAGGCACTGTCTTTTTGTCTGAAACTGTTCACCTGCACTGGGGAGAAACAGCAGCAGCCTTGCTGTCCCTCTCAGCTGAGAGAACCAAAGTGACAGGAGCCGCCAGCACACTCTCTGCACTGATGTGCTAGGGAGACTCACAGCAGGAGCTTCCCTGACAGCTCACAATTTCCCTCTCCTACATCTGACCTGCTGTGCTTCCTTTTCTGTGCTTTTGTTAAAAAGAGGCTCTCTTGATGGCGTTATGAGAAGAGATAAAACACCAACCTTTCTTTTAGAAAAGCTCTCTGAAAACACAAGCAAGGCAGGAAAAGTAAGGACATTTTCTTTGAGAAATTTTTTAAAAAGGGATGCCTGAAAAGGAAACTCTTCCAAGGAATGTATTTATATTTTTTTAATGAAAATTTAGAAAGGAGAAAAACTAAATTGTCTGGGTTGTACATAATGTTAAATCACATTTATCTTGCCAGACTGTATTTGTCAGAATATACTAATTCATTCCATTTGATAACTATTTTACCTGTTTGTTCTAGGCCGTGGGTCTCCAACCTTGGTAACTTTAAGCCTGGTGGACTTCAATTCCCAGAATTCCCCAGCCAGTTGCCAAGGTTGGAGACCCCTGTTCTAGGCAGCAAACTATCAGGATAATATCCATCCATCCATCCATCCATCTATACAGGCAGTCTTTCAGCATTACAAACACTGCAATCAGCTTTTCTTCAGCAGAAGGTAAGAGCTGATACTTACCAGGTACTTCGGCTAAATTCTTTTTTATCTGATTAAGCCATCCAACTCTCAGTGTCCAGTCCTGATTGGTGGCTTTCTCTATGAATAACTTAACAGCTGCAGAAAGAACGTCTACGTCATCTGCCCAGGACTCATTCATCTCTACTGCAGCAAATTTGAGACAATCTGAATTTGCAGACCACAGAATTTTCTCAAAATCACGTATATTAAGAGGAAGTGTCCTGAAACAGAAGTTTTTTTGTAAAAAAAAACAATACACTACAAAGGAGTCATCATCATCTGTATAATAAATGGCAAAGGTCTAGGAGAGGCATTTCTCCTTAACAGTGGGTTTCTCCAATGGCACACTTTCCCATTGCAATTTCTCCCAATTTGATGGAGAAGATGCTACCCAAACCTTCAGAGCCAGTTGGGAGAATGCCCAGGAGGAGAAAACATTTTGGTCAGTAATGAAGGCATAATGTCCAACAGGCAGAAATCAGTTATTAGTTTATATTAAATGATTAGAAGAAAATAGGGCTTTCAACCCCATTGATTCAAGATTTGAGACCTAATCCTTAATTACATTTTGTGATTATGCTTAGTTACAATTAAGAAAGAGAAAAACCCTGATGAGAAATAATGTGTATACAGGGCTAAATAAAAGTAGCCACAAGCCTTAATATTATCTGTATTTTATTATGATCCTACTTTAAAAGCACATCTTCACATCTTATTGGATGATAACCATCATATGTGAGGAGAGCCTGAAGGATGCCAATTTCCCCTTTCCCTTGATAGCATCCTTCCCGGGAATCTCTGCATGCAACTATCCAGAGAGAAGGCTCTGTCATGCCTACAGTTAACTATACAGAGGCTTTCAACTGGGCTAAATCAGTTGAAGAAGACTTTGCAGTTGAAACTGAACATATAAAAGTCTTCCCCCTCCCCCTTTTAGGGACATTCACACAGACACACCACCACCCATTCCGATTGACACCTAAATTCTTATCTGAAGTGCATGGCATGGCTTCCATAATTATATGGCAATTCCCCCAAAGCTGGACTGAAACATGTATTTCATTGTCACATACACATTTAACAGAATTAAAGTGCCATTTTAAATACATTTCAGGGCTGGTACGAAGGAAGGCTAACATTTCAGGCAGAAGAGGACCAATGATATCAGCCTTCCCTGTATCCCCACCACACTCTCTTTTGGAGAACTAATTATCTTTTGTTTCAAACCTATAGTCACTTACTTACTTATTAACTTAATTTAATGCATGGCTACAATGTCAGGGAAATCTACAAATGCTAGACACAATGCAGTCCTGACAGCCTTAAGCTGTTTTGTTGTTGATAGCTTTGTTGAAGTATATCTTCCAAATTTGAAATGTGACTATTTATGAGAAGCCTTGAATATTATAAGCATTTGGAAGATGCCTGTGTACCAACCCTATCAACCCTCAGCCTTTGAATTAGCTTTATTTTAAAAGAGAGGAAAGATAAAACTATATGATTCCATTTGGTATAGATGTTGTCTTAAAAACTGAGCATGCAACTCATAATTCCCTATGTTTAAAAAAATGTTTACCTTTCTGCTTTTTCTTATCTTCAGTTCACCTTGTTTTGCTATTTGCTACTTCTTTGGTGGTATTCTTTAGGATTTTTAAATATATAGTTTTGGTTGACTTGTGTATGGGATTTAGAAGGTCTGGTGAACTTCTCTTTGAAGAAAAATTCCAGCTGGTTTCTACAGAGCAGGGGTGTCCAACCTTAGCAACTTGGTTGGTTGGGAAATTCTGGGAGTTGAAGTCTTCAAATCTTAAAAGTTGCCATGGTTGGATACCACTGCTGTAGAGGAATTGCGGGTGGGTTTTTTCTCCTGAGCCAGCAAATTATCCTCAACCAGAATTAATTCACCTGGGAGTGTTAACCCCCAATTGCCAAATGAAACATTTCTTGCCCACCTGTTGCTTTTTAGGTTCAATCTGTTCAGGCAATAGGCTAGGACTTGCCCATCACTATGAACTGTAGAAAGGAGAGAATCTTCAGCTGCAAACACAGCACTGCAGGCCAAATCTGGCCATAATCCCAAGGCAAGGAGAGAAGTGTCCTTTGTTTCATCTGACTCCAATGCTGAAACATGCTTCGTTATCAAATCAAGCACAAGCTAACATATAAGGACACACAAAAAGAGTTTGCAAAAGGGTGTTATACAACACTTCCTCTATTATAAAGTAGGAAAAACAAAAGTGCTTTCATTGTAGTCTCTGAAAATTAAGAGTTAAATAACATTACTTCAGCAAAACATAATTCATCTGCAGGGTCCTTGGTGCTCTCTAAGCTTGGTTGTTTCTTGCAGATGCTCTAGCAAACCTCACTCCCTACTAGCACTGATGATATTGCCTAGTTTGGTAATGAAACATCTGCAAGACAATCAAGCTTGCAAAATCTCACCCCTCTTTTCTTTTGCAGTCATATTATCACATTCTGAGTGCTTGGCAATTTGGTCAAACTTACTGGTTGCCAATATATGATCAGTATTTTCAGTCTTGCTATTTGTTCTCTGCTGGCTTCCCCAGAAAGTCAATGGGTAAGCAGGCAGGAAAGGTTACAAACTGCTACTTGCCAAACACTCTCATTTGGAGGTGTGTGTGTTAAATGAAAGAGTCCCATGCTGAAGATTTCAGCTCTATGCAAGCAGACATGGAGCTGAAATCCTTTATGTCTGCTTGCATGAAGCTAAAATCCCTTTGCAGGGAGCTCTTTCAGACAGCCCCCAGAGATGAGGAACCGAAATCCAAGCAGGATTTTCAGTTCCTGAGCAAAGATACCACAGGTGCTTTGGGGGGGGGGGGAGATGTAGGCCAAATAAGAGTGTTTCTCCACTTGGGCCGAAAATCCTGCTTCAATTTTGGCAGGGAGGATTTACAACTCCTGAGTGGAGAGACACAGCCTGCATTGGGTCTCCTCCACCTGCCCTGAAGGGTCCCACACTCATTACCTAGGACTTTGTCTACTTAACAATCTTAAGATCACTTAACAACTACAATCAGAAGTGCTGAGATTGCAGTAGTTGAGTAAACAGTCAAGTGATCTCTTATTAATGACTGCTTTGCTTCAACGACTGAGATTCCAGTCCCAATAGTGGTTGTAACTTAAGAATTACCCCTATTATTATTCAGTTTGAGTTCCTGATAATACATTATATATAGATTTAATATTTTAGAAGAGCTAGACAGAGTAAGTCAATTTCTTAGATTCTAAGAAGAAATAGGGATAAATTCATAAAATATATTTTAAAATACTCAGCTGACCCAATTCTTACTGTGCCAGTCTTAAAAGTCTAGTACATTTTAAGATGGATTCAAGTTATTCTAAGAAATTTTGGATGCTACCTACTTTGGGATATATTTTGAATAAAAAACAGGTTTTGCTTTCTTGGTTAATATCTGTGCTTTGTTATTGGATCCATTTTTGTCAGGTGCCTCAGTGTTAATGTTTTAAAAAACATGGAATCCAGTGTAAACAAGTAAATTCTTAGTTTTTCTTCTACAAACCAGATTGTATCTGAAAGCAGATTACCTTTTTGTCCTTTGGGGACTGCTGGGCAGATGCATAAACCTCCCAACATGCTTTATAGAAACTCTTTGCTAAACCAAGTCCTCGGTGTAACCGCTGCACAATCAACGTGGCAGTGTGGATCAGAGTTGAAAGACTGTATGTGGAACCTGAAAAGCAAAACATCACCATCCGGTGATTCTGTATGCATTTGAGGAATATTTGCATGAAATTATATATATAGAGAATTGTAACTATTTATTGTCGGAATAGTAAATTACATGGTTTTTCTTTTTTTTGTATTTTTTTAACTTTTTCTTTTAAAGCACTTTTCATGTGGTTTCTTTTTCCTTTTCTTTGCAAATGTATTTCTATCATAATTATCTTTGTGTTTTGTTCATCTTTTTCTTTTTTGTTACTGTTTTAAAAGCAATATAAACAAATACACGTTTCATTTCTGAACAGCAAAATAAGTAACTTGATTATGTGCTATTAAGTTAGCTTTGATTCTTTTAACGACCACCACATAGCTAGATTTTCTCCAGGAGGATCTGCTCCCCAAACTGGTTAATTCTTCCAATGTTGTGCCAATTGCCCCTGCTGGTTGTCTTTTTCTTCTCTTTCCTTCCATCTTTTCCAGCATTAAAAACAAAACTTTGAGCCTGGTTATTTACACTCAAGAGAGAATCCTGCATTGATTAAAAGCTTATACAATCTGCTTCACATACTTTTTTTTTTTTTAAAGAACCCACAAACACAGGGGCGTCAAACTGTCGGCCCGGATGCGTCATGCACAGGCCACGCCCACCCAGCTCCGCAAAGAGGAAAAACGTCGTGAATCGTGATGGAAATGTGACGCCACGAGTTTGACACCTATGCTCAAACATATCTAAAGAAAATAAATTTATCCATCCTCTGTCAAGTTACAATATGCGCATCTCACCTGCTAGAGTTTCCTTGGCTTCTGTGTGCACAGCTATGAGCGTATCACATATGCCGTTTCCCAACAGCCCCAGGCCATGCAACAGCAGCTTCACATCATGAGGATCCAGTGGATTTTCATGAGTGTCCCCTGAAATGTAGACTTCAACGCCACGATTCCGCATGGCTCGGGATATTTCCCCATGTGCGGGATCCATTGAAAGAAAAAGTCTATTAACAAGAGCAGAACATCCAGCATCTTATTTTGCTGCTAAAACAGAGTGGGAGACGCAGTAGGAAAAGAGACAACTCAAGAACTTTGTAAGACACATACCCATGATGCTTAGTAAAGGGAGCCCCCGCAGTAGTTTTCTAAATTGTTCCTCCCACCAAGCCAAAATGCTTGTACACATGATGAGTTTGATACTACAGGTCAGGCTATACCCCCATCGTTGCTTAATGTAAAACAGGCAATTATTTCTTTCCCATTTGGGTCATTATTTAAGATTTTATGAGCGGTTTTCTACTCCAATTTTAATAACAGAACCTACAGCTTCCTTCTTCTAGCCTGGTGTTTTAACTACTAGACCAAATTGATTTTTCTGTTCCGTTTCTGTGCTTGTGAATGGTAAAAGATCTCTAATGAAAATGAACACCTGTGCACCTCCAAGATGAATGAAACCCAACTCTATCTATTTTCAAGGGGACATTTATAAAAGATGGGAATTATTAATTCAAAAGACATTTTGACAAACGCTCAGAGATTAGGTACAATACCTGAAGTTCGGGTGAGGAACAACACTGGGAGTTACTCCATCTGTCACTCCTCTTTCACTCAAGGTCAGGACTCCTCCAGGTTCAAGCAGAGCATTCAAGCGGTCCAACACAGAAGGGCTGCAAGTTAAAAAGGGAAACCACAGCAACCTCAGTTAAGTTATGAAATGAATTCAAAACAACTTCATAAGGAAACAATACAGATCTTTTATAGAATAGAATAGAATAGAATAGAATTCTTTATTGGCCAAGTGTGATTGGACACATAAGGAATTTATCTTTGGTGCAGATGCTCTCAATGTACAGAAGGAGAATAAGATACATTCATCAAGAATTAAAAGATACAACACTTGGTGATAGTCAAAGTTACTAATAAGCTATCAAATCATACTAGGAAACAGGTAATAACAATATAAATGGAAAGATACAAGCACATGATTATAGTCATAAGTAGGAAGAGTTAGATACTAGTTAGGAAGAGAAGAATAATAGTAATACAGTCTTAGTAAATAATTTGACAGTATTGTGGGAATTAGCTGTTAAGCAGAGTGATGGCATTTGCGGAAAAACTGTCCTTGTGTCTAGTTGTTCTGGTTTGCAGTGCTCTATAGCGTCGTTTTAATTTTTTTAATTTTTAAGAAACAGAAATCAGTTACCATTTTTAATCATTTATCAGCTTATTCACTGGTGAATTTTATTACTCTATGTGCATATATAAAATAATCACATGTGTCTTGGAGGAATAAGATCCCATCTACCTAGCAAGACATCTGTGATGTTGGGAATGAGCATCTTACTTCAACAATTTGTACATGTGTCAGCTTGCATTATACAGAAATTACAGGGGTGTGAGCAAATACAAAATGTAGCTTCAGGTTTTTTTCCCTATAAAATGCAAGACAGATGTTAAACCAAATGTGCTGAATAATCTGGTATCAAGGATCTTTTGAGGCAAAACAGATTAAACCCCATATGAATCATTATCTAAATTGCACTAGAAATGGAGAGGTTGAGATCAGGAAAACAGCAGCAAACATATTATCGTACTCTTTATCTACACTCAGTTCAAATTCTTCTAGGTCTTTAATTTAACTAACCTGGGGGATTTTTCTTCATCTTGCCAACAGTCTCTTGTCTCGTTCGATAACTAAGGATTATTTTAAAAAAAAGGTTCCATGCAATTAAAGTTAAATCTTTGTTCCATTCCATCTCAAACTATAGAAAGTCATTGTCAGAGCAACACGGCATTTTTATT
>JANHFT010001368.1:526553-539272 GCA_032467955.1 Pseudoxenodon macrops
GGCCTTATTTTCAGGGAGGTCTTATTATTTTTGAGGTGCAGGAGGCGACAAGCGTGGTCACCTCAAGGCTGCTGCTGTGTTTTGGGGAGGGCTTATTTTCAGGGGATGGTTTATTTTAGCGTATGTGGTCAAACGCCTGACTGGGCTTATTATCCGGGGAGGTTTTATTTTCAGGGAAACAGAGTATTTTAAATCTTATTTTAGAAGCTATTTCATGTTCTTCTATCTTAAAAACACAAAAAAGCCATGCTGTCATTTTTTTTACATTTGTGGTTGAAGTGCTTTAAAAGCCAATAAAAATAGAAATAAAATAAATCAAGAGCCACTGACAACTAGGGAGCCTTTGGTTTCCCACATACGGTCTTATGCTCTGTGACTCAGTTCAAAACTGAGATTACCAAAGAAGAGAATAGTTTACCCTGTATCTCCAACCAGTAGTACGGGTTCACCAAACTCCAAAGCTCGGCCTGCCAAGACTGCAAGTCTCCTCATTCCTTGAGTCCATACAATGTGGCTGAATTCCTCATCCATTCTAGGTAGCCCAGCAGCTGATGCAAAGGAGATTTAAATAGAAATAAACAGAGCAAGAAACTAGAAATGAAGGAACATAAACCAAGTATTAAATTATTTTAATAAATCCTGAATCTGAAAGTAAAATACTAATTCCCATTTAGGAAAGTTACATTAAAATGTCCACAATAATAATCACAATGGTAATTAAAGCCCATAGCCCCAGTTATTACTAATATGTTCCAATATGTAATATTACTGGTTTGGTCTTGCTGTGTAAATTATTGAATAATCAAGAATCAATTCTGCAAACTGACCTAGCTGTTTTTTCACACTTTCTTCTGAGAAAAGATACTGGGGATCCAGTTTTCTTTTAAAATATTTTTCAATGACTGTTTGAATAATATCCACTTCTTCTTGCTTTCTGACTCTTCCTGCCAAAAGCATAAATCCTAAGAATAAAGAGACAAGGATAATGATTACTTAAAAAAAAAAATAGAGAGAGAGAGAGAGGCTATTTGGAGTAGTGGTGAAGGTGCTGGCCTAGAAATCAGAAGACTGAGTTCTAGTCCTGCCTTGGCCATGAAAATCAGTTGGGTGACTTTGGGCCAACCACTCTTTTCTCAACCCAACCCATCTCACAGAGTTGTTATTGTGGGGAAAATTGGAAGGAGAACTATGTATTTTGCTGCCTGAAGTTTTAATAAAATAACAAAGGTGGGAGAAAAATGTAATAAATAAATGCACACTGGCTTTTGATATTTTACACACACACACACACACACACACACACGCACGCACGCACGCACGCACGCACGCAGGCAGGCAGGCAGGCAGGCAGGCAGGCAGGCAGACAGAGTAAACTGAAAAGAGGAGGGAAGTCTCACCATCATTAGCCAAATGCTGAAGCCAGTCATAGTCTTTCACGGTCTGTTCTGCTAATCGGTACCTTTCTGCCCAGCGAAACAGGTCACGGAGAGTAATGAAGCCATGCTTGCCTGCAAACACTGATGAACCTCTGCGATAAGACTAAAGAAACCAACAAAGCAAGAGGTCTCTATCCAATATTGTATTATGTGCCCACAATCATTTCTTCAACATGCCTTGGAGTACCTTATTCCTTTCTGCCACATTCCCCAGATTGGCTTATTGGCTCAATTTAAAGGCCTCTTTTGCCCAGTATGTCTTAGCAGCTATTCACTGGAATTTTCATTACGGGCAACGAGGAACACCCAAGCAAGATGCAGATGGCCTTTATGAGATCTGTGAGAAACAGGTCCTCAAATGGGATTTTGGATCCTATGCTAAAGGTACTTTTTAATATGATATCCTAGAGCAGGGGTCCCCAACTCCCGGTCCATGGACCGGCACCGGTGCGGGGCATGCCAGAAACTGGGCCATGCAAACAAGCAAAGCCCCATCCACGGGATGCAGGCAACAAGAAAAAACACACCTCCTCCAGTCCACGGGGAAAAAAAACTCTCCATGGAACTGGTCCCTGGTGCCCAAAAGATTGGGGGCCTCTGCCCTAGAAGCTTACAAGAGAGAGTTACTGTATCTGCTACTACTCAGGAAAGGCAGAGATCATGTGATCTAGATAATAGCACAAGCAGTTGTTTCCTTTGCTTTCATTCAGTGGCAGAGTCCAAAATCAAGTATCATTTGAGGGTGTCACTGAACAGAGAAAATGACATGAAAATAAATCCCCTTCAAACTGGGCCTAGCACAAGTTTGAAGCATACCAAACAAATGTGAAATGGGATGAGAGGGGAGAAGAGTGCATTCTCTTCTCTTCCCTATGTAACTAAATTTATTTTTCATATTCACATAACTGTCCTTCAGACAACCGGATCTTCCTTGGAAAAGGTATACTTGAAATTCAATTCAGCCTACTCTGGTTGCTTCCTCTTAAGAAAACAGAACAATAATTAGCAATAATAATAATAATTAGCAATACCTGTAGTTCCAGCATGACTTTGATCAATTTGCTACAGTAAGAAGGTGGAAGCTGGCATCTCTTGTGCAAAATGTTTTCCAATTCAGTACTGGGTAACTCATCAAAATGCAGCTCCACAAATCTATTTCTGAAGGCTCTAGATAAAACCTATAAAAAAGATTTAATTGAAACAGTACCCCTGAAACTCCTATCAGTAAAATATAAATTAAAAAATTGTTCCTTATGTCTATCAACAATTGTTGGGAAGAAGATCAGCAGTTATTTTGTGTGTGAAAGATTTCAAATTCATGGTGAAATATCCATTCTATGGAAGTTAAGATAACGCACATATTATATACATGCTTCTTTTATGTCATAGCAAAAGAACAATAAATATACTGAGATTAAAGCATGTGTATGTATTCAGCAAACCGTTAATAAATGTGAAAAGAAGCTGTCCAGAAATACAGACCTATGATACAAATACTTATAGATCTGATAGTTCTCTCAGGTCAGAATCATGCTCTTGTCCATCATGCTTAATGGAAAAAATCCCTTTCAGTTTTTCTGTCTGTATCATACTGGTAGTGATATCAGTGTTTAATTAGAGAAATATATTTGCATACTTATTTATGATTACAAGCTTCTCTAAGCAATCATGGAATGCCCCAATATATATTAGAATTACAACTACATATGTCAGATTAAAAAAAACAATAGATATACTATATTTCTTAGAATCCTGCATCTTAAGAAATCTCAGCCATGTGTTCTTACTTCACAGTAGCTTCCAAATGAAAATGTGTCATGACAAGCAACTCAATTCATCTAACTTTGACATTGGCATTCTTCAACCAGATATTGGAATAACAGTAACTCTCATTGGCCAGTATATGTTAAAATGGTTACACAAATACCAGTAAAAATATTTTCTCAGATACTTTCCAGCTATCCTCAACATAAAGTCTGGTCTTATTAAGGTTTTACAAGCAGTAAAATAGAAACAGGATTGGCAGCAATGCTTTTTATACGGTCTGTTCCCTTTGTTAAGGTATTTCAATATACTATATTATCACTCTCATTCCTCAGTAACCTGCAGTCACAAAAATATGCAGGTCTCACTTGGAAGGTATTTCAATATGTATATATTGCATGCATGCATGCATACATACATGTATGTAAGTATGCATACGTGTGTATATGTGTGTGTGTGCATACACAGACATACATTTCTGGTATAAAATGCTAATTTGATCACAAAAGAGACAGCTATTGTCAAATGCTTGCTACTTATATCCAATATATCATAGTAAGGACAGAAACATGAAGGAATAATGATCTTAGGACAGTAAAACAAACCTTCCTGCCTCCATAGAGTCCCGGAGGATTCTGGGTTGCAAACAGCATGAATCGTGGATGAGCTTTGATGGTTTCTTGAGTCTCCGTAATGAAGAGTTCTCTGTTGTCATCTAACAATCTGTTCAGTGCCTCTAAAACATCGGTAGGCGCCAAGTTCAGTTCGTCTAAGATAATCCAGTATCCCTTTCGCATGGCATCAACGAGGACACCTTTAAAGTAATTACCAAACAGTATGTGTGTGTGTGTGTCTATTTTATTTACATTCTGCAGTGAGAAGCAGCGAAAAATCTTTGAGAGGGGGGGGCAGGAATCAAAGAATCAAGAGTGGGAAGGGACTTTAGAAGTCGTCAGGTTCAACACCCTTTCCAGTGCAGTATCCACTAGAGCAGTGTTTCTTAACCTCAGCAACTTTTATGATAGGTGAACTTCAGCTCCCAGAATTCCCCATTCGGCATGCTGGTTGGGAAATTCTGGAATTTGGAAGTCCATCCATCTTAAACGTTGCTCAGATTGAAAAACACTGCGCTAGAGTATCCACTGGAACAATTCACAATACAAGATGGTTCTTTCCACAGCCTTTAAGAGTTTGAAGGTTGTTTTTCTCCTTCCCGAAGAATGAATGGATATAAGTGTTAAGGTAGGTTGAGCAATTAATGCAGTACACATTGTTGTCCTTTGTAGGGTTTTTTATCTTATCACTAATGGAGACCTGTTATCCACTCAGAGTCAGACATGCCCAGAGCAGCATATAAATCTGATATTAATCAGTCCATCAATCCTATGACAGATTGACTATTCACTGTTTCAAGCTCTCCAGTACAAGAGAACTCATCACTTCACGTAGAGTTTGCTCTACTGGGGACAGCTTGTAATTAAGAAATTCTTCCTGATGTACAGTCTAAAACTATTTCCTTATACATTTTAATCTCCTGATTCTGGCCCTGCCTTCTAGGATCACAGAGAGTAACTTCACTTCCTCTTGCAGTTACTTTGCACACAAACCCAAATATCAGTTACTCTGTATAAGCAGAGCAATTCACTTCAACAATTCGTTAGCATTAACTAAACCACTCCACAGCCTCATGAGAGTAATTTTAACTGAACTCAATTGATTTTCTAATAATGACAAGAAAGAAAGGAAAAAACTGTAACCCCACAGACCGAAAAGTAGCATTCCCTGAATTTATAGTGGTTTATTTTGAAGTAGAAATGCACTTATATCCTTTTAAAGTCACCTATCATATTATTGCCACTCTCTGGATTCTAACTTCTGCTGCCTGATGAAAAGCATCACACTGCTACTGGCTACCTTTAATTGCTGCAAGAGTACAACCAGGGAGGAATGAGCAAGAAGCTGTTGCAGTGACATAGCTCAGATCTGCAGAAACTCCACTGGAAGCAACTTACTATTAGTTGGATGTGTAATACCCAAATAATCAGTATAAATCACTGATCTGATTTAATGCATTAACAACTGTAAACAAAGGTTATCTGAATTACTAAACTAGATTGATGTGTCAAGTTTAATTTGAAAAGAAATAGTTGTGCATGCCAATTTGTAAGCACTCAGTCTGATATATTCAAGATTCAATTCAAATGGATAATTTTACTGCATCACTTTTGAACTGAATATTTGAAATGCGTATCTGCAAAACCCTTCATGTTCCCATTTCCCTCCTTAGCTCATGTTTCCTTCCAGTCTAACAGCCAATTTGCAAGCCTACCTGCCAGCAGAATACATTTGTTTTCAAGTACAGGCCACTTCTCATGGAACAGAAAAGTTCTCACTAAACATGAACTACCATCCATGCTTTTAAAAGTAATGTTAAAGCAAAAACAACTTCCACAATCCTGTAGAGTACAACAGGGGTACAAATAATAATAGTGCAAATAATAGAGTTTTTCAATCTTTGAGATAACATTCAATATAACCCTTGCTGAAAAAGAAAAGAATGGCCAAGAAATTTGCATAGCAGCCATAGTCCTACCTTCCTTAAAAATCAGCTTTCCAGTTATATCTGATGTATAACAGCCTATATACTCCTGAATGTCAGTATGCTCATGATTATTAATCCGAACGCAGTGGTTTCCACTTGTAGCAGCCAACCATCGGATTAAGCTGGTTTTACCAACGGAAGTATCTCCCTGAATCAGAACAGGGTATGTCCTTGAAGAATTAGCAGATCATAAAGTTAGAGATAAGATTTTATAGTGGCCAAAAACTTTATAGAAAAATTCCTCTATGTTTAATTGTTTTCACAGTCTTACTATATATGTTGCTTAAAGTAGCTTTCAAACAATGATGTAATATTATTGCTACCAGCAAGATCTAAAGTTGATATTCAGAAACATGTTGCAATTAAACAAAAGTCAGTGCTACTTTTATGTATCAAATTAAATGAAAACTATTTTCACAGAACAGAAAAAGGAAGAATTAAATCCAACGTACCCAGCTGAAACAACTCGGACAATATCTTTGAGGTTAAGTTTGACTGAAGGTGTGAGAATGTAAGTCTCATCAATAGTAGGTTCGTTATCGCCAGCTGAAATCCAGTATCCTTCTACTTTTATCATTTTGCCTCCTTTAGGCTCTGGTAAGGACTAAAATGATGTCATAAAAATGTAACTAATTTAAGCTATTGACAGACCCTCTTAAAACATCAGTGTTGCATTTTCCCCTCATGAGAACTACGCAACTTTTATTCTAGCCACCTAGATATAATATCAATAATAAACTCAATTCACATCTATTCTTCATGGGCCTATGTAACAGAAAAGAAAGATTACAAGAAAATCCAAGTAAATAGAATAAAGCAAGATGTAATCAGTATGATTACAAGATTAAAGCTCCACTACTGTAAGGCTATGAACAAAGCATAAATCCCACTGCATTCTTATCACAGAACAAAATGGTTCCCTTTGGAATTAAAAGAGATATTCAAAAACTCTTACAGCATCATGGTTCATCCCAGCAGTATAAAAGTTTTTGGGGTACTAGTCTCTTATGAATGCTATCTCCACTCTAGCTAGAGTAGCAAATGTTATCCACACCCTAATTTTTGTTTGATATGAATACATACATTTAAAAATAATATATTTAGACAATTTTTCCATAGTTTGGATGGAGCATAACACCCAATATGGACTGAATCTTGCCTATATTTGTGGCTGAAGGTTGAAAAGTAAGAGTGTAATGAGTTTGTTTCACTTTCTGTAATAGAACACGTGAAACAATATAAATGCCTCATTTTATCTTGAGCTGCGACAAAACACAGAAACAATAGTGCTTTATTGTGAAAACTCAAAATAGGCTTTCAGAGCTCAGTGCATTTACTATGAGAAGATATTCTTCATTTCAACAGCAAAATATTAATTCTAATTATTCAAGGAATACTTGCCTGCTTTAGACTTTTTGTGTTTCCAAACAAAATATGCTGACATATGAGATGCTGAACAACTGGGTAAGAGTTTCTATCAAGCTGAGTAAGAAAACCCAAGCAAAAGCCCTATAAAAAGAAGCAAAAGATTAAAATGCACTATTGGTAGGTGTGGGAGGGGGATACTCATAAAATGTTAAGTGTTAATGTGAAAAAATATTGAACATTTTCCGATTACAGTTCTCAATGTTCAGGAACAAAGATAGCAAGAATAATCACCTCATAAAGCGAGCGCTGGATATTGCTGCATGGATTGGATGAGGCAAACTTCAAAGCTCTACATAAGGTGCGAAGGCTATAATGAGGCTTACGGCCTGTCCCGTCCACCAGTTTTGATTCACACTCTTTTCTCACTGTCAGATAGAAGCTACAAATAAAAAGAAAAGAATAAATAACTTTGTTTCTCTGGGCTTGACATCAACATCTTCATTAAATTTGAAGTTGCCAAAGGTTTTAGACTCAGAGAAACAACATAAAACACAAAAAAGCATCCAAGATAAAATAATATAACCCTTAACCATCACCCCAAAACCTTAATACAATAGTCCTGAACAAAAACGGAGCCAAAAAAATACCATACAAGGTTTCTGAATGGTTATAATTGCTGAAATAGGTACAAACAGTAAACAAATATACAGTATTTGACTTACGTGATGATCCCATGAATTACATTTTTGCTCACATTTAACCCTTTCAGATAATCCATTATAAGAATATATAAATCTTCTTCATTCTGTAATTCTTCTATGTAGATTTCAGTAAACCTGTAAGGTGACAATACATTTAAAAGTTCAAGGTACCGTCATGCCAAATCATACTAATCTAAAACTGAAGACTAAACACCAATCTGCCAATCACAGTATAAAGTATTACATGGTAATACAAGTTCTAATCTATCACAGACGAACACAGCAATAGCGATAGCACTTAGACTTTTATACTGCTCCATACTGCTTGGTTTTCAAATTTCAGGATATTTCCCCCAACAATCTAGATCCTCATTTTACCAATCTCAGAAGGATGGAAGGCTGAGTCAATCAGGATCGAACTCCAGACTTGCAATACTAACCACTTGCATTCTAACCACTGCGCCACCAGGGCTCGTAAACACAGCATGAACATTCAGGTAGGGCCCATTCCTGGATTGCATAATTTGCTTGTATATTATCTCAGATTCAATGGCAGTTGAAAACGCCTAACACTGTACAACATGACTTTCATCAGAAACAATCCTTTGCAAAACAGAGAAATAACCAAAACCACTGTAACACAACTCCATATATATATACATACTTATAGTATTTAAATTAAAGTGGCAATTGAGACCGAAATTTCCATTGCTTAGTGATGGCAATCCCTGAAGTCTTGGATTGCCATTGTTAGCTGAATCCCATAGCTGTTAGGTGAGGCAAGTTCCTGCTAGCTTCCACAACCAAATCAGTGCAGAAACTGGCATAAAATTACAAGCCCCAGACACATTACAACCAGGCCGCCATGCAGGAAAGTGGCTGCTGTTGGGTGAAGAAGGGTATGAAGAGATTCTAATGGTGCAAGGGAAACATGACAATGATTTGGGGAGAGTGAGTGTAGGTTTGAGGCAGGCATGGCTAGGGTAAAAGAGAGCGTGCAAGGGTGGCGCAATGAAGACTGGAGAGGATGCGCCATAGTGTGTGAAGATGTACAACTCAAGGCAAGAGAGGAAGAATCATTGGCGTTCCCAGATTACAGCTATCTAGGAAGTCAAGCTAACATTTGAGAAGCCATGAATACCACAATACACCTTTATAACATGACAGTATTTGCTTATATGTGTATTCGTTTTTGTGGAGAAAAAGATCCCAAACTATCTTCAATCGAGTGTCAAAAATTGGATAAAAACAATTCACCTCAATTATATTGTTCAGGAAGTTGTATGGGCAGCTTTTACTGCTGCAAAAAGTCAAACGCTTTGACTTTCTGCCGCAATGAAATAATTTTTTAATGTTTTAACAGCTAAAAGCCATTTTAAAATACAGAAGTGGAACCGTATCATTTGGGAGGGAAGGATTCGGATTTGTTTTCTTTCAATTTTGACAGAAATTTTTATTGAAAATTTTTACTGAAAAATTTGTGTTGACCTTACAAGGCTTTAAAGTATGACTTCTTTCTTGAATTGAACAATGACAGGAAATCACACATTTTTGCTGCTGAAAATGGGGGTTGTACTTTGGTGGTGGTGGGGACTTACAGGGACCACAGAAAAAAAAAGCTGGGGACCCATGCAGCCCCACAAGTAATCCAGTCCAACTGAGGTTACATACAGAACTGGAATTTCATTAGTGAAGCTCACTAAGCAACATGCAGCTCTTTTGCTGCTAAATAATTTTTAATTCTGCAGAGACGGTTCCATAACCTTAAATTTAATTCTACTGTCAGCAGTGCAGCATGCTAAGTAGTCAGTGGGGAAATCAAAGTGTAAGTACAGAATGTAATGCTTAACAAGCACTTGGCAGGCTACCATTAATGACATAATTCTCAGAGTTCTCCTACTTGCCATGCTAAATCAGAAAGTATGGCCTACGATGGATCAAATAAGCATAACATTCACTCATATATAGCCATCCATTTGCTATGCAGCTTACTAGTAATGCTGACTTATCAGAAGATACCCAACAGTGTTTTTTCCCCCTTTATATTTCCCAAGGGATCACTATACAGTTCTAACCTTGTTCTAAATGTGATGACTCAAAACAAACCGAACTACAATTCCCAAAGTTTGTACAGTAGCATCTATGCATTCCAGAGACACACTGGTAAGGCTTTTTGCTTGTGTATTAGCTAACAGTATGGTCCAGTTATAATATGATACAATAGAGATATATTTCAGATATTCAAAAATATTTGTATAAAAAGAACATTATAAAAAGAAAACCGTAGCAGTTATTACTACCATCAGCTTCAGAATAATCACTTAATTTTGTACAACTGGTTATTCGGTTTTTACCTGTTTCGTATTCCTGGAGGTAGATTTCTTTTTCCAACATCAGTAGCTGGATTCATACAGGCAAATAAATGAAAATTGGGATCACGTACCAATGGCTCTAAAAAGGAAAAACAGAGACATCCAATTTCAGTTCCAGTTTTCTTCAGGAAAACAAAGCAAAACATATTAACAAGCAAGCCTTGGGCAGGTGTTGTGTACTTAAAAGTTAGCAATAGGGAGTTTCTCATATTCCACGTTACTCAAGTTCATGTTTCCGTAATATCTATCAACGATCTCTAAAAACAATACCAGCCTCCTGATCTCATCAACTACATTTTCAAAGAACTGTGGCATTTCACATTCACATTTCAAGTCTCTTAACTATTTAGTCAGCTTCATTTCCAATTTAATAAATGAAAAAGTAGTGATGTCAACTCCAAGTTGAATCTGAAACATACAGAAAAATAAAAATATTCCAAGAAACAAGTTTCCACAAGTGAGGCTGAAAGTGGACAGTGAGGATTGGAGTCAAGTTAAATTCTCTTAGACAAATTCTGATAGAAAAATTAATTTATCCTGACATTCAGAATTCAGTGTCGATTCAAACTATAATTATGGGAGAAAAAAAGAATCACTCTTCTAGTTAAGTTTTCAATAAACTTGCAGCTGAAAAAACTAAGAACATTTCCCCTAGGACAACTATTAGCAGGTTGATAGCACATTTTGGTCTTTCAATCTTCTCCTAAAAATACATCATATGAGCACATGCACATATATACAAATATTAACATCTGAGGATCTAAAAACTTGCCAGACCTTTATGGCAATCAAGATAAAACACTTTAGCTAAAGAAAAGGCTTATTCTCTTCAGCTACTGCAAAGAAGCTGGGTTTTTCATGTATCTCAGTCTTGCCTGCCCCAATAAATCTGCTGCCACTTTCTGATAGGTTATAAAAATCTTGCTTTGAGACAGCAGAACTTTGAGAATGAGAACACTACAGAGTTTATTTGGATAAATCATGGGGAAATGGGTACCTAATCCAGCATTCTCAAGCCACAGCAGCCAAGCAGATATGAAAAGGAAGTACATAAACAAGGACCAAATAATTCAACTTGTTGTCCTTATTCCTACCAGAATTAAAATATTGACTTCTGTACTGGATGGAACATTGTACGGTTGTCATGATATTAACTTCGGGTAGCTTTTTCCCCCTTTAGAGATATTCATCACGAATGGAATTCCACAAGTGGTTTCCTCACAAAGTTCTTATCCAAACCTACAAACTTGTTATCTCAAATTGTGAACTGCAACACAAAATTCCCAACACAACCTCACCCATATAAGAGGTTAAAAGTATGATTACCCCAGGCCCTTAAAAAACATTGTAAACAAACCTATTACCAAACATCAAAATGTAACACAATTTTTTTTAAATACCTGTGTCTCCTCTGTCCAGTAAAACTAGTGAACCAGACAACCCTTCAAGTAAACCACTTAAACATTCTAGTGTCTCAGCTGTAGCTAAATTAATCTCATCCAGTAGAATCCATTCTCCTTTCTTCACTGCTTGTGCTAGGGTGCCCTGAAAACAAAACAGAGAAACAAGTTACCATAGATCGCTTAAGCAGACAAAATAAAGCAAGGAAAGCAAAGAGAAATCTCTCTATCTATCTCTCTCTCTAAATTCATGTGAGTAAGATTTCAGAAGGTGCATCAATACCCAGAATAACATATCCTGCAGCCATTATTTTTTAAACATGGTAACATTAGTAAAAATATTACCTCTACAAATGCAAAGACCAGTGCATTTTCTGTCATCTTCATCTGCTGCTGAGCATGATCCAATCGGATACCAAATTCTTCCCATTTTTCCTTCAGGGGCAAGCCTACAATGACAGATTTCTTCATTAAAACCAAGAGCATAATACAAATAAACCATCACTGTAATTTCAGTATAGTTCAAGACATATCTGAATTCTACCTTGTAGAAGGACGTTTTACAAATAAGGCACTGAATGGAAATATGGAACGCATCAAACAATAGCTTAAAACATTTTATTGACCATAAAGCTATTTATAAATATGTTTTATGTTGTAAAATCCACTAGCAGGATATTAGATAACTGCATTGAATATGTTAATAAGATGTGAGCCGTTACATTATTTTATGGCAGCACTTACTTAAAAGACACTGGTAAAAAAGCAAAATCCTGCAGTAATTTGTATATCTTTCCAACTTACTTTGCTGATCTTTCCTTTATTAAGAAAAAAAGGATGGTCATAACATCTTGCTTTGTATCTACCCAGTTGATTTGATTCTGAGGGGTAGCACACTTCAGGATCCTTCTCTGTAACAGCACACACCTTCCTGAAAGAGCTCCCCACAACCTGCAACCCAGAGGTGGGTTCCTACCGGTTTGGACCGGTTCTACAGAGTAGGTACCCTGTTTCCCTGAAAATAAGACCTCCCCGGATAATAAGCCCAATCAAGCTTTTGAGCGCATGCGCTAAAA